>JAJJHY010004047.1:2496464-2509037 GCA_021224005.1 Drosophila setifemur
AATATTATTTATTAAGCGTTGAACCCGTACATACAATATAGTACCATAACAACTCATATTTCATACTTAATTAAGAGCCGAACCTGATGCATTCACATGAGGAGTATTCAATATTGCAGGCATGCCTTATTGTTGACCAATCGTTTTGGCAAACCCTAGTCTTTTCAGCCTTCTTAATGGTCTCGCAGGCAGTAAACCTCTTGCGAGCGAACTTTGGTGTCTTTGCAGTCTATCGCTGTATCTGCTCGTGTGCCTTCCAATTTGCTCTTCCACCGTGTGCATGTTGAGGTCTCGGTGGAGTGTAGATCCGCGCACGTACCAGGGGCAGTTTGTTATCTGGCGCAGGGCGCGGTTTTGCAGTACCTGGATGCGCCTGTAGTTGGATTTGGAGGCAATCCCCCAAACCTGAACACCATATAGCCATATTGGAGCTATGCAATGTACGTAGACCGCTCTTTTGGCCCTTAGCGACATAGTGCTTTTCCGGCTGGTGAGCCATCGCAGCTGCTGCATCCTATGGCCGCATTTTTTGGCTGTAGCTTTAAGATGCGGTCCAAAGGTGAGTCGCTTATCCAGTGTAATGCCAAGATATTTGGCTTGTTTCGGCTGCTGCAGTGTCATTCCCTCTAGCTGGATAGCGGGGGTCGTAGAGATAAGCTTTCTCAGTGTAAAGCAGGGGTTTAGCGTCTTCGTTGGGTTGATTTTGAGGTTCCACCTTTTGCACCACTCTGACAGTGTGTCTAGGTACCACTGGAGTCCATTTGCTGCCTCTACGCTGTTTTTCGAGCTGTATAAAACAGCAATATCATCTGCATAGGTCGCAATGATCGCCTTAGTGGGAGCCTCCATATGTTCTTCGTTGGGGGAGGGTAAGTCAGCGGTATATAGCGAATAGAGCAGCGGGCCAAGCACACTACCCTGCGGTACTCCAGCTTTCATCTGACAAGGGTTTGAGAAAGAGTCCCTGACCCTTACCTTGAACTCACGTCCGTCCAAGTACGACTTTAGCATGCAATAGTATGGCGCTGGCAGAAGCATTTTAATTTTAAATAGAAGTCCATCATGCCAGACCCTATCAAATGCTTGTTGCATATCTATAAAGACTGCATTACAGTATTCCAGGTCATCGAAGGCTTGCAATATATGTTTTGCCAGTCTGTGCACCTGTTCCACTGTGCCGTGTCCTTCCCGAAAGCCAAACTGGTGCTCCGGCAAGATGTTTTTTTCCCTTATAATGTCCTTAAGTCGATTGGCAACAAGTCTCTCCCACACTTTAGATAAAGATGGCAGGAGACTTATTGGCCGATACGACTCAGGATCAACTTCCGGTTTGCCTGGCTTATGGATCATGAGTATCGCAGCCATTTTCCACTGTCTTGGGAATACTTGTACTCGGAGCATTGCATTGAATATAAGCGCAATGAATAAGATCGCCTTAGTTGGCAGGACCTTCAGCGTCATGTGGCAGATCCTATCAATACCAGGAGCTTTGCTATTTGGAAGCGACTTTATAACATCTGTTATCTCCTCAGTCCGGATTGGCTTAATGGGAAGAGACATCTGCAGCGCTACCTGTAGGCTGTCATGAGTAGCCCTGACCTGATCCATAGTGGCAAAGTCATAGGGACTAAATCGAGTCTCCAAATGGCTTGCAAACACATTTGCTTGCTCGTCCTGGGTTTTAGCAAGGTCACCACCGGGGCCCCTGATTGGGACCTGCCTGAAGGGTTGCCTTTTTAGGGATTTAGTGCACTTCCACAATGAGTAGTTGGCATCGATGGTGTAATCCATCGAGGCCAGCTTTTGCTCGAAGAACTCGCTTCTAAGTTCCCTCAAGAGGTTGCGTAGATTCTTTGCTGCCCTGTTCCACAGTATTCGATCCCAGGGGTCTTGAGATCGAATAGCACGCCTTCGTAGGCGCCTTTTGGTCGCAAGCAGATCTTTTGCTTCCCTTGTAAGGACGATACCATAGTTAATTGGTCCTGGCAGAGGATCAGTCAGCGTTGACACAGCTGCAGCCCTGTGTATGCTTTCTNCAGCAGTTCCTACACTGCTTCTGGTCGCGCCTGGGTCTCTGGCAGGACAACACCGGATTCCAGGCGGAGCTCATCGTTCAGAGGTTTGGTGGGGCGGAACGCATTAATGTGGAGCAGGCAGTGCCAGCTATCAACACCTGCTGTGCCAAGACGAAGAAGTTCCGGAAACTCCATGGTGCTGCCGGCTGGTGCTATCGGTGCTTCATTTGCGTCCTGTCCACCCCTGTGGGCGGATGGTACCGGCGACACATGTCCGATGTTATCAATGGAAATGCCTAGGATCACCTAGTTATATGGAATCGAAATTAAAGAGTTTAAGTGCCTTGAACAAAGTTAAAATTATAGATTAAGAAATGAATTATTAAATATAAATTAATTAATGAAGTTGTAATATTCACAAGAATTAATTACAAAATATACTATATTTCTTTTCTCACTTAATCAATAAACAATAATATACTAATTTAAAGAGTACAGGCATCTTAGTATTCTCTACTTAGATCCTACATAGACGAAAATCCATTGGCACTTAGATAAAGATATCTTATAGCGCGGAAATGAATAATTAATTAAAAGAAGTCCTTCGATGTTAAATTTAAATTCGAATGTAGGTTGCTCGCTAGGGGATTCTGTTCGCCTGGCACTTTATATCAAGGGATCATCATTATTTTATTAATTTTAATACAAACTCCGTTAATTTTAAATTTTTCTAAAATGATTTTTAAGCAACCATTATTTAATTAAGCGTTGAATCTTTCTTAAATCTGTGCAAAAAATATGTCTTAGCAACAGAAATCGCTCAGAAAGCTCCAGAAGGTCCACTCATTTGTAAATATCCCCAAAAGATGCCACATTTTCTATCAAGCTACCAAAGAGCGAACTTTAATGTTGCCCCAGAAGTATGCTACATTTTAAAAAGATATATGTACATACCTTTATAGTGGAGTGATGCCAGAGCAGATTCAACTGCTATTTTAGTATATTTTTTGGGACTGCTTGAATTTTATTCACACAACAGTTGGCAACAACTTGGCAAAAACTGCGTCCTGTAGAAAATAATTGACTGAATTTTAAAAATAAATAATTTAATATGGTTTTCAAAGCTTAGGCGAGAATGTATGTTTCTGTTGAAAGGGTATAAACACACAAATGAATGGATTTGTTTTTCCAATGACATTTTAAATATGGGCATTTTTAATGTAAGTTTCTTATTTGAAATGGTTCCTATATTTGTTCTAATTTAACATCAACAATGTTGAGGTTTATGCGATTATTTGGAGCTTTTCTTGTAAAAGAACTCCAATATATATATGTACAAATAAGGATTAGCTTACCAAAATAAGCCTTTTCCACTGCCTTTTCCGCCTGCTGTGGCGGTGGCAATGCCCCAGAAAAAACATGTAGACCGAAAATTCTACATAGTAGGCATAGCTGCTAAATTCGAAAATATGTTGCAATATCACAAATCAAACGCAGAGCTTTGATGATAGGATTCGGAAAACCAGAAATAATGAAAAACCGAAAAGTTCGCGACTTTGCTCAGCCGGAAGAGGACTCGCTGGAATCCATATCCAATGGCAGCGGCAGCGATGGCAACCGGGCCTCGACATCGCGAACGCGGCCGCATCCCTTCCGGACCATCGGGCAGCCCCTGGAGTCGGCCGTGCGCGGCCCGGAGAATGACGAGCACGTGGATGTGGGACTGGAGCAGGCGCAGAAACAGGAGCAGTGCCATCAGGAGCTCCAGCAGGAAAAGCAGGACCAGCAGAAGAAGCAGGAGTCGCAAGAGTTGGCGAAAGAAGCGAATAGCACCGAGCCGGCCAACAACGTACCAACTGGAGCATCCGGCCAGCAGGAGCAGGGCGCCCCGGCGCAGGACCAGCGTGAGGCCGGTGCCGACCAGGAGACGCAGAAGAAGCGCTGCGACAAGTGCGGCAAGAAGCTGGGCCTCACCGGCGGCTTCCCCTGCCGCTGCGGTGGCACCTACTGCGCCTACCACCGCTACAGCGATCGCCACGAGTGCAACTTCGACTACCGCGAGATGGGCGCCACCGAGATCCGTCGCGACAATCCCGTCATCATTGCCAGCAAGCTCCGGAAGATCTGAGAGTCTGAGAGACTCTGCCCCCTGAGGATCTGGGATCGGGGGAGCTGGGCATCTTCGGCTGTGGACACCCTCGGGCTCTGACCACCATCCAACACTGAGGTGCGGCCAGATTGCTCCTGTTTATATTTTATAGCCCATCATCACACCCGGAACACTTGCATTCCATCTGAAGCGTCGCAACCACCGCCAACCACAAGTCGCAGAAAAAAAATCACAATAAAAAAAAAATTACAAAAAAAAATAGCTACAAAAAAATGACAACCATGGAGATTAAATGCGACGTGGAACAAACGGAGGGAATAGGAATTTATTTTTAACATTCAACAAAAATTTAAGAATAAACAGCTAGAAAAATATTTCGTTGTTTGATTTGTGGGAAAAATTATGACTAAATATGCAATGCAATGCGAATGCAGGATAAAAACGTTTGAAATTAACAGAAAGATCTGAATTTTGTTGATCGATTTGTGGGAAAATTATAATTTAGTAATTAGCCATACAAATTGTGGGGTAAATATAATTTTATAATTAGCGATGCAAAGAATACGCACTTGTATCTTAATCTGGAATTTTTAAAAAATATTTCTATACTTTTTTAATTAAACTTATTCCGAGCTCTTTCATCGGAATAATTGATCATTAAATTTAATCGTTCATTTAATTAAATTTGATTAAATTTAATGAAATTAATATCATTAAAGGGTTACAAATAATTCGGCTACTAGGTTTTTTAAAGACGTTCAAGTTTTATAATAAAAAATATATTTTATTAAAATAAAGTTCATTTATACATCAGATTTAACAGTTCATAGACAAAGGTAGTTTATCATTTAAATAAACTGCCAACAGAAAAGAGTGTATTTATCTATTGCTTTGGAATGGTTCATTACAAATTTAAGATATACATAGTTATATATCAAAATAAGTTAAAGGCCGACAACGTTTAAAGATAGTTTTTTGAACAAAAAAGAAAATGCGTAAGATCTGCCATTTAAAGTATTTAAATTATTTTTGGTACCAAAAGAAAAATCCACATACAAAGGTAATCTGATATTTTCGAGGCAAGTTATTTGGATATATGTGATAAAATTTGGACTATATTATTTTTTGGCACCGAGGAAAAAAATGATTTGAAATAAAAAGACAATGCGTTTAATATAAGTTTTCAATTGGTTAAAGTCATTTGTATTAAGTTCATTTGACTATAGTTTGTTTAATAGCAATCTAAGTAAAGATCATAATATTTCCATACTATAGTTGGAGGAAACAAAAAAAAAGCTGTGGCCAGTGTGTTGTGGAAGTGGATATAGTGGATCCGCATCTACTTGAACAGCAGGGGCAGTCGGCAGTGGGGTTCCGTCTCGCCGGGATTGTCCGAGTACAAGGACATGGTCTTGGCACTGAGATCGAAGATGCCCACCGCAATGGTCTTCACCACCTCGTCGCAGCTGCCGTTCTCCCTCCACACGCAGAAGTCTCCGCCGGAGGCGTCGCCCAGCATATGACGCACATCCTGCTCGCTCATCGGTGGCTTGTAGCTACCAAAAGTTCGCATCCTCGAGATGCTCGAGTCGATCATTAGGTCGTTGGCCTGGTCCTGGCGAATCCGATCGAACCTGGGGGGGGGCAAATAGATGTTCCAATAAATTCGAGTTTATTTTAGGATTTTTATATTTTTTAATTTACTATTTATTTAATTTAATGGTAGTATATATTTGATACTCACTGATTGGTATGATAATTATGCTCGCCCAGCGGAATTTCTCTTATGCTCAAATGGGACTCGTTCTTTCGCTCTGGCGAGGGAGCCATCTCCACATTGTAGCACATCTGCCGGGGATCCCTATTGAAATAACAATTAATTAATAAATTCATATATATATTTATATTATTTTACGCACGCCAGGAAGGTGAAGTTGACGGAACAGGCATCCGCTGCTCCCACGCCGGCATCCTTGAGAACCCTGAAGGCATCGTCCACGTTGCTGGTGGCCAGAAGAGCTCTCGTTATGAAATGTCGAGCTGGGTTAATAATTAACAAGTTAATAAGTTAAATTAAGCAGAAACAATATTAAAAACGTTTAATACTCACGAGTCTTGCCGCTGCGCAACAGCTCCGCACTGATGGTGTTGATGCTGAAGACCAGGCCATGATGATTCTGGTTCATCGTGTATCCTGGCAGGTGTCCTGCATAGCAGAGGGACATGAAGTGCTCCTCCTTCACATTGTACTTGCCCTGCGGCTTGTCACTGATGATGTGGGCCACCACGAAATAGTAGTGATTGAGGGTCTCCGTGAGGGCATCCTCCGTGTGCCCCAAAAGGCGCTAAATAAATAAGTTAAAAATATTTTAAAATATATATATTTTATATAGAGAATAGAAACTCACGCAATTTGATTGGTTTACTATGATTGTGGAGCAGCCGGTGGGCTGGTTCTTGCTACGCGGTTGATGCTTCAAGGCCTGCGGCAGAATCTCATCCAGGTGCAGCAGAAACAGCTATAATTGAATTCGATTTGATGAATTAACGATTGGAAAACAATCTTCAAGGTGTATCAAGACGAACGAAAACCATAAAAACTTTATGATATGTCGTTGAATGGAAATTAGTAAAAAGTTGTCTAATAACCCAGAACAATTCCAACCAAAGGTTGTAAATTATGTAAATTTCTGTTCCACTTATCATTCCGATAATAAACACATCCGTCGGAATGCACTAAAGATACAAATACTTTCAACTATGTTTCGTAGAGATTTTAAATAATCAAATACTAAATTTAATATAACTAGACTAATCTGATGCTAATTATGGGTAAATTGCTACGGACACAAGACAATAAAGTGCAATGATATTGAATGCACTCATAATGCAGTTAATTTGAATAATTAGCATAAACGCAAAACACGTAGGCCATCAGAGCCACCTAAGCACATAAGGCCAAGACCAACCAAGAGCAATGCGACAACGCACCATGGGGACATTTGGATCTTTAGATATTAGATACACAGAACACACAAATGTCATCTTAATCTTCAGAAAATATAATTTAATAATTACGAGTATTAATATATGCAATGTACTATTTTGTTTCTATCTTTAAAGTTAACTTTATAATATCAATTACAATGCACAACACCTTATATATACTATGAATACCTTCGAGTGAGAGTTACAAATGTTGTGTATAATTTATCATGTAATTTGTTACGCATTTTTTCGTTCAGTGCAGACTATGCGAATTGATGTAGATGCGGCCAAGGTCGGCGCGATTCTTGCGTGCAATTAATTGGCAGCAACAGCAGCCGAACGAACAGAGCTGAGCTCAGAAATTATAACGCATTATCGGAGGTATCGGGTTCGGCTCCATGACGGCAGCTTTGCGTCCATGACTGCCACCAGAGAGACAGATCCCAGAGCTACTTGGCCATGCTAATGAGCCGTTTAATTGACGGCTTCATGCGACGCATTCTTAAGCTCAATTCGAATTCTAATTCCAATTCTTATTCCGATTCCCAATCCGATTCCCATCTGAATTCGAATAGAATCGACTCCGGATCGGATCGAAGAAGCCAAGCAAGGGTCCGCCCACGTCTTTCGCCGGTTTCTTTGGCCTTGGCCATTGACAGTGTTTTTTTTTTTTTTTGCTTACTTATTTATTTATTCGCGGGTGTGTGAATGCGAATTGGCCAAAGACAAATTGGCTTAAAAAATAACAAAAAAGGAACATTTAACAGAATGGTTCAGAAAAGAAAAGAAGAAAAGCTAAGAAAAAATATTCCTTAGCATTTTTGTGTACAACTAATATTTCTTTAAAGTAGAATTTACTATTGGTATTTGCTTGAATATAAAAAGTATTATTAAACTAACTATTGAACCATTTCGTAAACAAAATATTATTTAGCTATAGTTCTTATGAAATACTTTTTTAACTCGCATTCAAGTTTTTTGAAAATTAACTTCTGATTAAATATATTCATTTATAATACAGATAAAATTCATAAATAAATTAATGAGAATATATGTACACATACATATGTATCTGTTATAAATATTTTTCAAATATATTTTATATATTTAATAGTAAAAATACTTTCATAAAAAAATTATAAAATTTCACATCATACCTATCAATAAAACATTCTAAACAAATGCAAATTAAGAAGCTTTAATATTTGATTGGCTTATTTACTCGAATTATGAAAGAAAGATAATGTCTAATTAATCATCTTTATATAAACTTAAAGCTTAAAATAAAAGTTGAACGACTGGCTGTCAATCATTCTCAAAAAAAAAAAACAAAAAAAAACTCGGCTGCAAAGCGTAGCAGCGACGCAGGCAGAGGCAGAGGCAGCGACGGCGACTGCGACTGCGACCCCGGCAGAGGTAAAACGGAACTAGTTCAATGTCTGCGCTCTCTGCACAGTCAACACTTTGAGCTCGATTTGGAGTTGTGATTGCGCACAGTGGCCACCCGCTAAGCGAACCACCTGGCAGCTAATTACCAGCACATGTCCAGAAATTAGTTGATTTGCTAATCAATCGATTAAGCGGAATGCCAATTACCAAATTGCAGTCACCAATTGTATTCATTAAAACGGAATTAAACAGCAAGCCATCTAATTGCTCTGCCCTGCGATTAGAAGCCGTACGCGATCGAATTTTAAATATATTAGAAACTACACACACACAAACCAGAATTGTTAGTCAGCCAGGCTAACAAACAATTTGTGTGCTGACTAACAAATAAATTAATCAAATGTGTAATATACATACATGTTTTTAACAGTCATTAAATATAAGAGATTAAAGGAAACAGAGTAATGATTATTATTAATGCATAGTTGTTGAAATCGATTTTAAACTTATTTGAATAAAGCAAAGTTTTTTAATTAACCTAATTTTATAATGCAAATATTAACATTTTTTCTCTGTATATTATTTAATTTTCGCTGAATAAACTTTTATTTTTTATTCGAAGTAAATCTAGCCACTTCAAGATATAATTCAAAATAAGTCTTTTTAATTAACAAAACTCAAGTTTCAAGGGTTTATTCTAATAAAACTATAATGAAATACTTTTGCCTAATATACTTAGTTCTTTTAAATGCAATTATCACTGTACCCTCGCAGTGCACTCGCAAATTGCATTTAATGTTGTCATTGGGGTTGGACAACTGGCAACCAGCAAACAAACACGCAACATGCAGCACGTCACAAGTCGCCACTTGAGGTTGTGGATATATAAATAAATATATATCTCTATATAGATATAGATATATATGGTTTGACCGTTAGAAGCGACTCCCACGACGCGGGCCTTGCGAATTTGATTATAGCGCGATTATTAGCGTCGAATTACAATATTTGTATTTGAGCTTAAGCCGGGCAATTATGTGTATTCGTTTTAATGGCCATTTAATTGTGGCCGCAAACTGTTATTAGCTAATATTCGCTTATTAGCTTATTACCTTATTTACACTTTACAGTTTACGGTTTACGGTTTACAGTTGGCAGTGCTAATTAAGTGCGGACTCACCTTATGGAATTCCACCTCCGCACCATCGGCCACGCCCTCCAGCTCACGAATATATTGGGGGAAGCTGTCCTTCACCGATTCGAGGGTCTCATTATAGATTTGCCCTGCCGCAAATGGATCGAATGAATCAGTTGGCTGGACACTCGTACTGCCAGATACTTACTGCCTTTTGGGGACTGGTAGAGCGGCAAGTAGGTCTCGACCAGTGGCTTCGATAAGATCAGAAAGTTCTTGATCATGGAGCCGAATGTGCGGCCCTGCAATTACACATTTTGTTTATATTATTATTTCAACGATTAAATGCTTTCCAATTTTGAACACGATCTGTTGAACGCCCCCCTTCCCCTCCCCCACCCATTCAAATCGCTCGAGGTGTTGGTTTTTATTTTTTGTATTTTGTATCTCTGTTGTTGTGTATCTTAATGAAAGCCAGGCAAAAAGAGTCGCACAATGAAAAGCGTAAGAATAAAACATAATCGATCACGACCGATCGCAGTGTAAACAAAGCCACCAACTAAGTCACACAAAATTTGAATAATTATTCGCCATGCTGAATAACACATAAAAAACATTCGAATTAAAGAAAACAATTTGGGTGGGCCTCCAGAACACGGAGAGATACACGGATACGGATGCATTCTCGGCCACTGACCCGGATAGCTCCGAAAGATCGGAAATATTATTAGATGAATTTAAAAGTAAGTAATTGGACAAGATTTTTTAAAAAGGTGAAATTATTAGTTCAAAGTTTTTTTGTATAAAAATACTATCTTCACTTATATTTAATTTTGAAAGAAATATTCATAAAGTTTCTAAATGAATCTTATAATTCATTTCAACAATGGTAATAAGAGGGCGCCTTAAATAATCACATTTTAATTCGACAAGATTGATTAACAAAAATTAATTCAAATACCGCATTATTGTTTCTAATTCTTTTTATAAAAATGTAAAAAGGTAAATAACAAATTTGTAATGTCTTTATTTGTATTAAATTATTTAAGAAAATGGCATTAATTTCATAATTGGTTCTCATAATTAATTTCAACAATGATATATATATTTATCTTGTATTATCATTTATTTAAATTCTTTCAAAATAAATCACTAAGTTTCAAATAAAAACTCAAAAGCGTAAAATTTTTTATGACCATTTATTTTGCCGAGTGTATAAAATATTCTTGGCCCGATTGTCAAGGAAAAAAAATAAAGAAAAATAGACAATTCTGAGTATCACGAATCTGCATTTGTTAAAAGCGTCTGTGTCCGGGAATTGTCTCACGAATCGGGGTCTCTGGGGCCTGGCCATATAGATAAAGCCCATCTGTCGCTATTTTTTAATGGCAACCACAGTCCGGAGATAAAGCCTTGCAATTTCTTTATGCCAGGTTATATCAGTTGGTGTCGATTTGAGTTTTTGCCCTACTTTTGAACCACCCCGATAACATGCTGATCAAGAGTTATTCTATATTTTAGTTTGCTATTGGTTTTCTGAAGTCTTTAGTGGGGAAAACTGACCTGCCTTACATTTTATTTTTGATAATTATAAATTATGTTTATTTAGGTCAGCGGTTGCGGTTCAGACAGTCTTCATACTTATATTTGTAATTATTCTAGCCATTGAAAATCCTAGAAATTGCAAAGTGCTCGAGATATTAATTGTAATCGCATAATTAATATACATTTTTCATTTTCAACCACATTAACTAACCAATAAATACTAAAATAGTTGTGCCATTTATTTCGCGCCAAAGTTAAGTTCTTTACAAATTGTTTTAAACATTTTTCTAATTGATTGCAAAACAGGCATTGGCTATAAAACATATTGGTATAAGCGTATCTAATTTCAAATAGTTTGTGTAAATAATAACAGGTTTGAGTAAATGTCAACTATAAATTAGATTAACCAAAAATCAATCAATCTTTTACAAATCTGATAATTAACTGAAAGCCATTCAACATAAATATAATCTTATAATCTTGAAGCTGTTCTAATATAAAGATTCATTTGAAATGTTCCTTATTCTCAATGTAATAAAAATAATAAAATAAAGGATATCTATGAAATGTCAGTAACTGTTTTTTGTGTTTGATTTGTTTTCAAGTTATAGAACTTTCGCAGTGCTTCCCCCAAATAAAATTCTAAGAATAGCTTCAGACTCAACGTGAAGAAATACATTAGGAATTCAGCTTTCGTGACCCACTTGGCGGAGTTAAAGGTCAAAGGAAAGTGTGAGTGAAGAAGAGGACGGAGAACTTACCATATCGAATCCAACCTCATAGTGAGTGCCCCTGGTGTAAAGGACTGGAATCGCCTGGCGACGTGGCAGAATCTTTCCGGAGGACATTGCCCTGAGATTCGTGGAGTTTGATGGAGCAAAAAAAATAATGTATTCTATGCAATTCGGTTTGCTTGGAGATCTACTCCGATTCCTTATGTCTTATCGCACGACAAAGCAATTAAAAAAAAAAAAAACAAACAAATAAAGTTTGTTACCAGTTGATAACAGAACGTAAAGAGTGTAAACAAAAAGCGAGAAATCCAAACTGCTTATATATATAGAACTATATAGTATAATTAGTGGGCCAGCTGATTTGTTCTAGAGCGCTTGAAGGCAGAATTCAAACTGATTTGTTTTGTTTTGGCGCCGACGCAGGCAATCGCCGCAGTCGCGTCGCTGTCGCCGCCTCTGCCTCGGCTGACGTCAGCTAAGCCGCGAAGTCGACAGCGCTACCCCGATATCGATTACACTCGTTACTTAACCCATTAACAGCCAATAATTCTTTACTACAAATACCGCATTAGCCGATCTTGGGATTGAGCATTGTTTATATCTTCCAGCCAACTAAATTGTTTGCTTTTCTTTCTAATAAATAAAAATCTATTTAAT
>JAJJHY010004047.1:2509499-2521472 GCA_021224005.1 Drosophila setifemur
AAAATATAAATTATTCATTCTTGGTATATAGTAAATATTGGAGCATTATACAAACTCAGATTTTCTTTTTTCTTAAGTAGCTGCAATTGGTCTGCAAGGGTATTCCAAGCTTCGGGCACCGAATTTTGCTGTGCTGCATTAATTAATATAAATCAAGTGACAGTTTTGAATAAATTTAATTTTATTATTATGCTGATTAGAAATGAAGGCTACCTTCGCGGAGATTTTCCACGTAGTCTTTGGAGCGTAACTAACTATTTTTTACTAAACAAAAAATAGTCTTGAATTTTATAATATTAATAAAAAAAAAAAGCAGCTAAAAAACTTGTAGTCATAAAAAGATATTAATTTCCACCATAAAAATCGAAAACAAAAACTTAAATACTAAGCAAAGCAATACAACCAAAATGGTTGAAGGGCCAAAGGTTTAAAACCAATTTTTAGTGGCCCCTTAACTACTTTAGAGGGTTAAAAAGGGTTAACAATATGATAATTGTATCTCTCACTCTGGCCACAGATGAAGCGATTCGCTAGCCAAAGATTGTTGCCCTCATTTGGGTTTATTGAGTGTTTTGTTTCGGAACATTTATTAGAAAGATATTAGAATGCTTTCGGCTGGTAAGTCAATTAGTCGCGTCTAATAGGCTTTTCGACTTAATGTAGAGGTTGTGTTTTAGTTTTGGCTCTTGTTGTTGTTTTGTTTTAGATTTTGTTGTTGTTTTATTCTACCCGAGCTTTTATCCTCTTCTTTTGCGCATACGTAATAGAAAACCCCCTTCAAAAAAAAAAAAACATCTGACCATGAATATTTCTGCTTTTGTTTGCCGATCATACTAGTATATAAACACGTTTCGATTGTTTTGCTGTTTTCTTTTCTTTCCCATTTATTGCCTTTTAACTGGATTTAATTTGATTTTGCATTCGGCCAGGTAAAAAAAAAACACACAGAATTTCCACAGCAAATGAAAAGCGTGCGAACCCCGAGATATTCAAATATATTTACACAATTCTTAATTTATAATTTATGGGCGATCCGTGATTGATTTTCGGGCTTGTAATCGTTCGTACATTTCTTCCTCTGGACTTCCCCTAATTAATAATGCGAATAAATTAACATTTTCACGAAATATGTAAATAATTGATATGGGACTTGCATTTTAATTATTTGCTGGTTATTCATTTTAGTTTATTTCATATCATCCCCCCTGCTGAATATTATTTTGTTATATGAGAGAGCTTTCAAAGTGGTAATAATAATGATGATGATGATGATGATATTGATGCCGCGCCGCAACTTTCTCAGTAACTTTTCTGCCCATTAGCATCACAATTAAATGTTTATTTATTTCGAGGCGAAATTGCGAGGCTACATTCCGAAACTAAAACAATATTAGCGATTTGCTATAATATATATATTATATAAGTGAGAATTTTGCCTTGGATTATGAATGAATGCGCTGTAATTTCCCCAAATCAGCAATTTAGAGGAATTCGATCGACACAAAATAGATTTAAAAAACACAAAACACAGAAGATGCGAGATGAGAGAAACATATCAGGTCGCTTTCATTATTGAATCTTTTACAGATTAACTTTCCTTCGTTGTTGTTGTTGTTGTTGATGCTGAGATGATGGTGTTTTACCTGGCGGCTAGAAAAACATATATACAACTGTATGCATCGCATTTCAATAATAATGAAAACAAAAGTTAAAACAAATAAAACTCAGGTGAGGGGAGAGGTGGGGAGGGGCGGTGAGGGGAAGGGGTTAACAAAACAACCGCTAGTTTGTCTAGCTAGAGAGTGAGAGTGAAAGAGAGATGCTGCACGCTGATTCCAACGGTGATTACAAGAAAATGGCATTTTACAGTTGCTCAATACCCTCTCTCTCTCTGAGAGTCCCTCATCTGTGCGATGAGCATTTCGATTTTCAGGTACAAAATAACAATCAATTCGAACGAAATTTAAGAGACACTCAGAAAGAAACAGATTACAGTAACGCTCATACTTTAGCTACTAGAAAAAATTTACATTATCGAAATATAATAAATTTGTCTTATGAATCAGAAATAAAATGCGGATAATTTCCTCATTAAAATAAATTAACAAAATAAATATGTGTTCTACATCTTTATTATATTGTTTTATATTATGAATAAGATCGATTTTTAGAAAACCGAATTGAGCCACTTAGAAAAATTCAAATCTGCTAAAGTGATATTTTAATCATCTATTTTGGTTATTATTAAAAATTAACTTTACTAAAATATTACTACATTTTTATATAATTCAGAAAACAAAATAAATACAGATAAATTTTCTTATTAATAGAAATTTATAAAAAATATTTTCTGAAATTTCTACATCTTGAATACAAATATATGTTTATTATTATTAATCAATAAATATTAAGCATTAATTAATTTGGTGTTATAATGAAATTTCCTAGATGCATGTAGTATTTTAAAGCTATCTCCAAACTAATTTAAAAAACATATACAATATACTTTTACAATTATTTTACCTAAAAGATGGATAACCCATTAATACATACATATTTTTTTAGAGAAGACGAATCCTGTGACCACAATTCCAATAAGGAAACAATTTCCACATTTCACCTTAATATATATGGAAATTTCTTAAATTAAAGGGTATCCAATTATCGGCCTTAGAGGCGGTGTTACCCATTTCACCGGAGGGCTCGTAGGTCAAGAGCTAGTCGTCGCCAGCATTGGCTGGTGTATATAAATTTTGACAATGGAAAGACTTCGGTTTAAACCAATTTTGGCAAGGCGGAGGCCATAAGGTGATGACCACTCGACCCGACAACATGGCTTGGATTGGACTCCGCACACACTCCGCACAGGTGCACCAGATGGTGCTTTTTCTGCTGCTCCTGATGCCGTTGGCCCACGGATTTGGCAACGAGTACGTCCACATTAAGGTGCACGTGCCCAAGGAGGAGGCCGCGTTGGAGCCGGAGCTGGCCCCCAAGGTGATCCACCACTTCCACCACCATCCGCATCCGCACCAGCTGCAACAGCGCAATCGGGGTCGACCCCGGCCCAAACCCAGTCCTCTGCTGGAGAGCGTGATTCTCTCCGATCTGGACAAGCCGCTGCACATGAGCGAGCATGCGGACTACTTGAATCATGCCAAGGAGCTGGCCGAGCATCTCGCAGAGACCTACGCCAAGAAGCCGGCACCTCCTCCTCCGCCGCCGCCGCCGCCCAAGAAGAAGGTCAACACCTACACGATCATCGAGGAGCAGCACCAGCCCCAGCACCGGCCGCATGGATACGACTACGAGGAGCATCCGGAGCACAGTGTGGAGACGTATCGAGTGATTGAATCGCGTCCCAAGCCCCACCACCCCCATCCCCATCACCATCACCACCAGGTGGTCCAGCACCATCAGGTGGAGGAGGAGGATGAGGATGTGGGTTATCATTATCCGGCCACACATCATTCCCATGGCATTGGTGCGTATGCGGAGCCAGCTCCTGTGGAGGAGCATGTGGAGCAGGAGCTAGAGCCGGAGCCGGAACATGGCTATAGTTACTCCCCTCCCAGCCACACCTACATCCCACCCGCCAGTCACAGCCACGTCCATGCACTCTCTCGCGGTTCCAAGTCCAACCGAGCACCAGCCTATACCCTGGAGGCACCCGAGGAGTCCCCCTCCTCCTCCTCCTCGGCATTTGGCTACGACTACTCAAGGCCCGGAAGTGCAAGTTCCAGCGGCTTTCGCCCGTCACCCCAGGTGCCAGCGAGCGATTCATATGGCGAGGATGGTGATCCGGCGGACACTTACGGGGCACCTCCTCCTCTGGCCACGAGACGGCGACGGCCATCTCTCGTGGATTGGCCAGAGTCAACGGGATTTAATAGCGCTGCATCGGAGACCTACAGCGGGGTCGATAGCTACAACGTGGGCCATGTCCAGGGCTACGGCTCCAGTGGCTACCAGTACAGTGGGCCCTATCTCTAGGTTCTGAGTGCCCCTCCTCCCCCAAACTAGGATTTAATATATTTATTGCATTTTTTTTCATAGTTCTGTAAGTTGAGCAAAACGCCAAATTAATAAATATACCTATGTATAACAGTGGATATATGTACACTAAAAAAAAATGTTGTTTCCATGGGGATGCTCTCAAATGAGACCTTGGAAAGTGGAGTATTATTAAATAATTATATCGTGAATAACATATAGTTTCTATATCGTTTAAACGTGAATCAGAACCCGAATTAAACAATCTCCAGCCACTCTATAAAAGAAGAGAATTAACTTCAACCTTGATACAAAAGATCAACGCATTCTAAACTAAATTCTAGCAACCAAAAAGTGAATGGAAATGGCCAGAATAATAAGCCGCACTCGATCTTGAATGGAAAATAGATTTAATCTTAACATTAACTATGATAACATTTATATGTATTCAGGAAAATACCATGGTTACTGCAATTGTCCCCCAAATAATGAGGGAATCAATGGAACCGGGAACAACTGTCAATTAGCTAATCAATTATATGTATTATTTACGTATTTATCGGAATATTGGTGGCTTTAATTATGTTAAATGAATTTACTTTGGCAGTTTTATATAAGTATGATTTTAATATATTTAGGGATTCGTTCAATCCGCTAAAAGAAATACCTAGAAATTAATAACTAAATGGGATTAATAAAAATAACCTCTTAAAAGAATATTGTAATATATTTATTTCTGTTATATTAAGATTCCTATTAAGCATAAATATATAGAGAATTAAATTAATAAGCTTAGAAAATCATTCAATAACCATTCCAGATTCAATGTCACCTCGTAAGCCGTTTCCTCTCGGGATGCCACTTAAGCTAATGGAATTGTGGCACCCCCTTTGCAAATAATCGGAAATTGGAGATCTGACCAGAGATTAGAGTGGTGGCTATTCGAGAGGGTTAGAACCTGCCACAGTCCATGATGAGCGGGCGCTTGGGTCAAGTGCTGCAGTTCCACCTGCGGATGTACCAGCTGCTGGGCTTCCACGGACTGCCCCTGCCCGGGGATGAGAACCCGGCCGGTTGCCGGAGGAGACTGCAGGCCTGGGGCCTGCTCCTACTGGTGGGCCTCTCCGCCCTGTCCCTCTACTGCCTGACCAGCGAGAAGGAGTTCCTGTACCGCGGCGATATGTTCGGCTATACCAACGATGCCCTGAAATACGTTTTCGCGGAGCTGGCAATGGTGGCCATATATGTGGAGACGCTGTCCAGTCAGCGGGATTTGGCCCACTTCTGGTACCTGCACTCCAAGCTGGGCCATCCCAAGGTGGGCGGCGTCAGTTTGAGGAGTGAAGTGCATCAGCACAGCAGATATCTGATGACCCTGTACGGCCTGATGCTGGGCGAGGTGCTGGTCCACCTGGGACTGTGGCAGGTGCAGCCCCTCAGCAACCACATGAGGCTCTTCTGGATGACCTACGAGCCGCTGGCCTGTCTCACCTACATGCGGAACATTCAGTTTGTGCTGCACCTGGAGCTACTGCGGGAGCAGCTGGCCCAGCTGGAGCGGGAGCTGACCCTGCTGGCGGAGTACTCGAGATTTGCGAGCGCCACCCGACGGAGCTTCCCCGGCTTCGAGGCCTTCCTGCGGCGACGGCTGCTGCAGAAGCAGCGGGTCTACAGCGATCTCTACGGGATGTTCAAATGCTTCCAGGGCGCCTTCAACTACTCCATCCTCGCCGTCCTGCTGTCCATCAATATACGCATCGCCGTGGACTGCTACTTCATGTACTACACCATCTACAACAACGTGGCCAATCTAGGTAATTGGGAATTCGAATTCATAGACATTATAGCCGTTTAAGAAAATTATTTAATTTTATTTTATTTTGACTAGAAAGTTATATATATACTGTAATTATCTCCAGAAGGTTAATTACTTCACTCATTTTTAAATATCCCCAAAAAATGCCACATTTCTTTCCAAACTACCCAAAAGTTAATTTTAGTAGCACCCCAAGAGTATGCTACATTTTTAAACGATTTTTGTAACTTAATTTTATCGCTGTTAACTTGCTGGAGCTTTCTGTTCGCCTGGTACATTAAATCAAAGAAACCGCCCATTCTGTTACTTAGTTCAAATTTCCGTTACAACAAATTCCAACAAACATAATGGTTCAAATTTGATAATATTGTATGGGATTTCAGAGATCAAGTACCAGGCGAACAGAAAGTTCCAGAAGGTCGACCATAAAAGCTTAACTAATTTTTAGGTATCCCCAAAAGATGCAACATTTTTTCCAATCTACCCAAGAGCGATTAATAATATAGCCCCAAAAGTATGCTGCACTTTTTTAATTGCGTAGAATAATTTTTGTTGAATGACGTCACTGAATGGGATGTTCCACTGCATTTAACGGTTGTTTCAAAATCTCTTCTCTCTACCAACGGCCAATAGGAGTGAGCCCTGCCTTTCCCCTCCTCCATAACAGAGAACAAATAAATGATCAAAATCAGCCTTCTTATTTTTCTGTTCGCCTGGTACTTGCTTTCTGAAATCCTATACAAAGTTAACGAATTGAGCCACAACGTTGTTGTTATTTGTTGTAATTGAAACTAGATCTGGGGAACTGAATGATATAATAAATCAGGCGAACAGAAACAGCAGCAAGTTAGCTAGTTCCCGACTTCTTCCACTCTTCCACTCTTCCCCTCCCACCTAAAAGAAAACAAATAAATGATCAAAATCAGCCTTCTTTTTTTCTGTTAGCCTGGTACTTGCTTTCTGAAATCCCTTTCAAAGTTCAAAAATTTGAGCCATCAATTTGTTGTAACGGAAATAATCTACGTCACTGATCCAATTCCAAGTCTCCATAAAAACAAAACAATATCATATCGGGAACAGCCCACTGTTATTTCTGTTCGCCTGGTACATTCAGTCTGGAATCGCATACAATGTTAACCTTAACCGATTTGATCGGGTACGTTGTTGTAATTTGTTGTAACGTATATTTAAATTACTTCACTGAATGGGATGTTTTGTTTATTTCAGTTACCAGGCGAACAGAAAAAGTAGCAAGTCAGCAAGTTCCCAACTACTCCCACGCAATGTTCATCCCAAAGCAGTTAACGGTTGGTTCAAAATCTATTCTCTTTAGCCATGCTTTATACGAAGAGAGGCCAACGGAGACCAAAGTTCTTTTTTTTTATTATTCTCTCTACTTATGCTCAATATGAAGAGAGCCCCATAGAGAACAACGGTTTCCCAAATCTCAGTGGATGAGAATCAATAAGTGATGGAGGTCAGCCTGCTGGGTTTTCTGTTCGCCTGGTACTTGATTTCTGAAATCCCGTAGAAAGTTGACAAATTTGAGCCAGGGGAACAAAACAAAACCCAGACTTTAGTTTTTCCCAGTTTGTTTTAAATTTAAATAATTTTAATTAAATAATCGTTAAAAGTATTTCACAATCAAATGGAAAAGTTTATCAGCCAAAGGAAAATTACCATTAAAGCCCATTAACTTTATTTTTCGCCATAGATTTCTTTTTAATCCTGCCCGCCCTGCTGGAGATTCCCGCCTTTATCTACGTCTCGCAGAGCTGCATGGTGATTGTTCCGAGGATTGCCCACCAGCTGCATAATATTGTCACCGATGCCGGATGCTGCAGCTCCCCAGATCTCTCCCGGCAGGTGAGCTATAGTGGGACTTCTTTCCGATATTCAAACTTGCAAGTTTCCCAATTTAGATCCAGAACTTCTCGCTCCAGCTGCTGCACCAGCCAGTGCGAATTGATTGCATGGGCTTGACCATCCTGGATTGCAGTTTCCTCACGCGGGTGGGTGGAAGAGTCAGCGAAGTCCCTTATCCAACTCCTTCTCATTGTTCTTGCAGATGGCCTGTTCGGTGGGCACCTACATGATCTACACCATCCAGTTTATACCCAAGTTCAGCACGCCATATATTTAGTCAGTCTAAGCTACTAGTATCTAAAACAAAGAGCTTATGAAATGGATGAGGAAGGTACCAATACGTTATATAGGAATAATGGAACATAAGTTAAGATTATTTATACATATATGCGTAAAATAGTGGTAAGAGGATTTTTTTTTTAAATAAATCAATAATAAGGAAACTATAAATATTATTTGTTTTAAATGACTTCAACGTTAAATTCAAAAGCTTACTCATCAGATTGTATATACATAAGTATATATCCTATTGTGGTTCTCAAGGTCCACCTCCTTCAAACATCATTCAATTCAATTAACTAGTTTCGACTTCTTAAAGCTTTGTTATATTCATAAAATTATACGTAATTACATAAGTGTGTATATTTATTTCTTATATCTTAGACCAAGAAGGGGGCCAGGGGTCACAAGCAGCGTTCAAGTGTGCCAACAGCGGGTCATTGTTTGTTTAGTATTTATTTACAATTGTTCCTTGGCTCAACGAAACAAAAAGGGTGGAGGGCCGTGCCAAGTTCGCCTACTGAGATTATCCCATCCATTGCCATCGCATTGTTTTTTGATTCGTGTTTTTGGTTTTTAAGAAACGCCAAACACAAACATTATTTAAAAACGATAAACGAAGAGAGTTCCAGACGCTGCTGCTGGCCAGGCAGATCAAGACCCCATGGATTACAGAGTACAGATTACTGATTACAGATTACAGATTACAGTTTAAAGTTTACAGTTTACAGGCTACGGACTAATGCAGGGAATATGTGGTGCGGTGTGTTTGTATCGCGTGCCGTTTAATCGTACTCATGACTGGATTCCCGTTTCGCAATCAGATTCTCGCGCTCGTCATCGTTGCCCTCGATAATGGTGATACCGCCGCTTGCATGGCTGTTTCGATTCAGCGGCTTCACCCGGTGTACCGTCTCAGTTAGACCGGACTCGGTGAGCACCTCCACCTCGTTGTCCTCGTCGTCGTCGGGCACCGTGAAGTAGGGATGCGAGGAGACCGGCCGGAACTTGTAGCCCGTCAGCACAAAGAACACGTACGTGGCCATCTCGCGGAACATTTCGTCTAGCCAGGCGTACTGGAACACCACCGTCATCTGCAGCAGGTCGACGATGATGCGCGTGAAGTAGATATAGCAAACGATCATGATGTAGAACTGGCGGAAGAGCTTTAGCTTGCGCAGATTGATAGCAGCCTTGCCGTCAGTGGCGGATGCCTCGTGCAGGTGCCGGATGGACCACACGATCGGGAACAGGATGGCACCGCAGCACAGCAGGTCCACGAAGAAGAAGATGTTGTGCCAGGTGCGGAACTCGGCATCACTCTGGTCCGATTCGTCCGTAATGATCTGCGCCACATTGGCCAGAACCTGCAGAATGACCAGAAACACAATTTGGTGAGATTCAATCGAATAAATAAATCAATTAAAGCCGCTCTCACCTGCAATGGAATCACAATCATGAAGATCTTCTTGTCCTTGTCGGAGAGGATATGTTTGATGAATGTCCAGCCGGTGCCAATCAGCACGATGGTGATGAACAGCACGGCTCCCTTGAGCAGATGGGCAATGTAGTAGAGGATGGCCCAGGTCTCCACGTGCTCGCCCCGCTTCTCGATGAAGTGATAGTTGATCGAGTGGAACATCAGCGATAGCGACTTGAGGAACACCAGCACGGCCATCAAGTAGTGGATCTTGTACACAGTGTGCCTGCCGAAATATTATATAAATAAGTAATAAGCAACAAATACAGAAGGGGAATCCAACCATCCATCCGCCACTCACTTGCTCTTTTTCAAAATAAACACCCAGAAGAGGCCGGAGAGAAAGAATAGCAGACTCATCATAAAGTACAAGGCGGGCAGGGGCATCTCTCCAGCCGACAAGTAGTTGCCGTTGTTGTTCTCCTCAATGTCCACCTGAAAGGCAAACAATAAGCATTCGAGTCTTTCGTGGTGGGGAGTGACTCACATTGAAAGACACAATCTTTTGGTTGTTGGCATGGTAGTTGGGACAGGCGTGGAAGTACACGTTGTAGAGACCCTCATCAAGCGGCGTCGCCACCAGCATGGAGAAATTGAAGCTGTAGTAGGTCACGCCTTTGATGACCTCCTTGCCCAGGGGCATCGTCGAGTCCTTGCATAGGTCCTCCGTCGACTGTTTGAATGAACCAGCTCCGTACAACTCGTCAGTGGAGTCCGCATCGTGGGGGAAGGGATTTGCGGGACCAGATTGATCAGGAATGCCATCCGAATCGGAATCGTCGATCTTTTGGTCAGTTTCCGGGTCAACTGGAGCTGCAGAAGCAGCAGCTGCTGGAGGGTTTACCACTGACTGAACAGACGGAACTTTCTGGGATTCGTTGTTGGCTGGTTTGGCCAACTGTTGTTCCTCTTTGGCCGGGGTCTCTTCTTGTTTAGCCGCCGTTTCTAGATTGGCGTTCTGATCTTCTTGCTTAGGAGGGACTTCCTGCTTAAGGGAACCATTGAGATTGCCAGATCCTTCTTGTTTGACAGCTGTTTCCACTACTTTCGGAGCCACTTCAAGCTTAGGCACAACTTCTTCCTTGGCAGCAACATCCCCTTTGGGAGCTTCCTCCACCTTGGGAGCCACCGACTCCTCTTTGGGTGTCTCGATCTTGCCAGCCACCGCAATTGGCGCAGCTGGCGAGGATGACTTCAAATCCGCTGGCTCCCTGGGCTCAATATCCAAGGGATCCTCCACGGAATCATCTGGAGCTTCCCCGAAATAGGACGGGGGATCAACTGCCCGCCTTTGCCGGAATAGCACCGAATCGCTGACCTTGGTCAGGCGCAAGTTCCTCTTCGTTCTGCCAGCGATGTCCTTGTAGATGTGCATGTTGGACCACTCTGGTGAGCATTTCACACGGACTCTGAAATAAGAGGATCATTAAATTGGATTTGGAATCTATGAGGGGTTGTGTTCCCCCAATTTAAAGGCAACCAGAATAAACACATTCTTTGAATTGTCGAGAATCGTTTCCCGCACTTACTTCAACTCCTTGAGATCCAAAACGAAGAACAGGATGGGTCCGCTGTTCTGCTTCTGGGGCGGCTCCTCCAAAATGCACTTGTTCTGGTGCGAGTCCACATACGGATTCAGCTGGTCAATGGTTGTCTTGTCCAGGGACAAGCCGAACTGTAAAGCCACATCAAGGTTGGAGGTAAAATGGGTTTGGACCGAGACCATGCAATTCCATTAACTCACCAAGTCCGTGCTCATCTCGTGGTCAATCGTCAGCTTGCTGAGCTGCACGTCCAAGTGGCCATTGGTGTAGAAACCGAACGTGCTCAGAGCGATGTACGGACGCATGTCGCTCTGGGGGATCATACATAAGAGCAATGAATGGTTAGCCTTGCCATGAGTCAGGTGCGACTTGTGACCTCCCCTAACTTACGCGAACTTCCAGGTGGTGTTTGCGGGCCAGGATCTCGGGTGGAGCGCAAATGAGCGCCACCATGGCCAGTACGACTATTGATTTAACATTCCCGGCATCCATCGTATTGGCACGCATCTTGCCCAGCTCTGTTTTCCGCCGCTTTTCCCCCCAAGTCTCGCGTGGCACTTTCCTTGTTAAAGTTCTCAGTCGAACAGGCGACTAATCCTGCTGCGCCTGCTACGATCGAAAATGTGACAATCGATTGCCCGCGTCCGCCCTCACAGTTCAACTCATTCACACTTAAAACCGGGCTTCAATGGGTTCCTCTGTTTTTCCGTGACCCTTGGCTAAAAAAAAAAGTGAGAACAAAATTCACTTCTAAAGAGGCCCGCACAGTGTGGCCAGCTGGGCCAGCGCAGGTAAAAGTGGGAGTTTTCCACCCACCCACAACTGGTCACTCTCATTGAACAAGTCTGGCATCACTGAAACTGGAATTTTGAAATAGAATTTTCCAATTAGCTTAGCAAATCCATCGTAATAAAATAATACGAGAAAAAATAAGTTTAAAGGGAGATCAATAAAAACTGTTATGGCATATACACCACACATATCATAAAATCATT
>JAJJHY010004047.1:2525534-2577351 GCA_021224005.1 Drosophila setifemur
AACATAATAATCCAAACAAAAATAATTAAGTGAAGTAAATTAAACCATTTCCAAGGCATAAACAGAAATAATTTAATTAAATAAATAAAAGAATATCAAGAAAACTAGAAATTTAAAAAAGAAACCAATGGTACAAATATAGTAAAATAATACCTAAGAACTCTCAAATTGAGCTGAATTAAAAACGCGATGCGGATATAAATAAAATGATTGAATTTAACATATATAAAAATATATAATAACTACAAAGTTAATTCAATAAAACAATTAAATGTATTTGTATTTACTCTAAAACCGAATAATATACTGATTTAAAAACGATTGCAGTGAGCTATTATATATTTAAATAAAACATTATATACTAATTTATTCATATCGAGAAGAAAAACACTCTGAATTTCGTTAATTTAAATAAATGTTTTAAAGCTTAAAACAAAAACATACGTAATATTTTCCTTGACCAAAAATAAAATTGGATAGAAAAATAATGCTCTGAAAATTCCGAAATCCTTTTACTCACATCGCTGCATATCCTGACCATCCTCAGAGCGGGTCAAGGCCAAAGAGGCATCGGCCACCTTCACGTCCAGATGCATTGCATCCAATTCTTTGAGAACCACAGCCATATCCGCATCGAATTCCCCACGCTGGAGCGGATCGATCCAGAAGGCTAGTACAGAAAATTAGCAAATTAAGAATTTACCTTCGACACAACCCCGCGAGATCGATCACCCACTTATCTTGAGGAGTTCTGACTTGACCAGGCCGAAAGCCAGGAAGAGAAGCACCAGCAGTTGGGCACGAGCCATTGCCAACCGTTTGCCCCGAGTTCTCCGCAGGATTTGAGACCAGAACATGACCAGGCCAACTGCTCAATAGCCACTCAATTATGGCCAATTATTATTCTCGCGTGCACTATGATGGGCACCTTCCCTGGCAGAAATATGAATATTTCAGCGACTGGAAATGACGGCAACCATGTCCAGACCACTCAAAAGCCACCAAAGTCAAACAAAAGTGGAAATATTGGATTGGTTATTTCCTTATATTCAATGCTATCCAATGCAGTACAAAAAAAGAATCAAAGAAATGGGAGAGGAACACATCGAGAGGTTTGTTCTGGGGGCTTAACAATTAAATCAACTTGCTATCAATATACAGCGCTATATAATTAGATATGGATATATATATGGTATATATGTATGTGCAGGGAGGTTTGAATAGTAAAACATAATAAGTGATTCTCCTGGGATACTCTTGTGAATGTTGTGCGAGCAGCAAAACGCGCTGCTCCGTGTCAACTTACGCCGAAAATAAATACTCTAAGATTAACGCAATCGATTCGAGCGATGCAGTGATTCCGAGGACGCGACTTAAATTACAAATTGAACGTAACTAGGTTTCAGAATGGGTAACGCAATAATAGAAACCATTGTAACTTCACTTCCACTTTTCTACACTTAACACTAGGTGGAGCTTATAAGCTGTGAGGGAATTCGACTCCTCCGATTGCCAGTTAGGGTTTGGGTTTGTCTATCCGAGCGCGGACGCGAATTCGGAATCAGGTGCCGTGCAGGTGCGAGAGTATCGATTCGATGTCCTCGATCTCCACGCTGTGGTCCGCCTGGTTCTTCTCCTTCCGCGAATCCGGTTCCGGGTGATCCTCCTCTTTTTCAATGCTGCTGCTGGGCTCCTTTACTGGGGATGTGTTGCTGGTGGTTGGAGCAGAGAGAAAGGTGATTAGGATCAACATTTAATAATGCAAGAAGAAACTGAAAACTACAAACTAAAATGATCCCTTACATGGCAGCCACCTCAAGATCGTTCTCATCCTCCGGCAGTGGATCGCTCCTGGGCGTTGGCTTCGCGACTAGCGGCGTGGACGTTGCCATGGGCTGATCCCCACCAGCAGCCACTCCACTCCCAGCCGCTACAGGGGTGCTAGTGCTAGTGCTTGTGCTTGTGCTGGTCAGTCGGCGTATCCGCTTTTTGGGTATATTGCGAATGGCCACGAAGGGCTGCCCCAGATAGAGGACGTTCGTGCTGGCGATGCGCATCGTGTGCAGCTGGTCGTCATCCGTCATCATTCGCAGTTGGTAGCTCGTGAAGAAGTCCGACGGCGGGCGCGTCGTCTCATTACTCGCCTTGGGCCCGTTGTCGATGTAGGTGAAACTGAACGTATTTCGCTCCTGGTTCGCACTTGGACATATGTCCAGCTCATAATCGCTGTCACTGGGCTCAGACACAGGCCTGGGATTCTCCGCCTCCGGCTGCGGCTTCTCCTCCTCACTATGTTCGGGTATCTTTTGGAGATTCGGCTGCTGGTGCACCGGTGATGATTGCGTGGTCTGAGCCTCGGCCACCATGGGCAGAACAGGAGCGGTAGATGCGGTGGAAGGAGGTCTTGCCTCAGCCCGCTTTTTCACCGGCTTCTTGGCCGTCACCTTGGCAGTGGTCTTCGCTGGCTTTGCAGCTGCATCCCCGCTGGAGGCCTTGGGTAATTCCTCTGGCGCTGGATTGAAAATAGAAATGAGAAATATAAATATACTATATTTGATCAACTATTTGGTTCGAGCGTTTCTGGCCGCGATCACTTTCATATAATATGAATAGCAACCTTGTCACTGCATCCAAGCTACTCACTTTTATTGTCAACCAGACGCGAGGAACGGCGCATGGATATTTTGGCTGGCTCCACTGCTCCCCCGCCGGGTTTCTTTGGACGACCTCGCTTTCCCGGCGCCGGTTGGGCAGCGATCTGAACAGCTGCTCGGGCCACCTTTGGCTTGGCCGATGGAGGAGCAGTCGGTGGGATGGCCACCAGTGGCTCCTGCTTCTTGGCCGAGAGATTCAGGGCCATTAGTAGAGCGGGATCCAAGACACTGGCCGGTGGAGCTGGTGTGGGAGTCTCGGGAATGACCTCCTCTTCCACTACGTCCTTCTTTTTCGGACTTTGGGGAGGTTGGGGTGGTGGTATCTCGAGTTTCGCTGTTGGTTTTTCCTTGGACTTGGTGGGCTCAAGATGTACCCGCTTCTTCGGGGACTTTTGGCTGCTGGGATTGGCCATTTTGGCGGACTCCCTCATGGCAGTAAGTTTCTTGGTGACGGCGGCCTTCTTGCTCTGCGTCTTGGGTGGCACATACCGCTCCTTCTCCTTGACCTTGGTGATCACGCGCTGCCGCTTCTCGTCCAGCTGCTGGCGCTGCTCATTGTTGGTGATTACAGGAACAGGAGGGGAAACTGGGGAAGGAGCGGAAGCAGAGGCAGAAGCAGGAGACTGAGCAGGCGGAGAAGAGGGAGCTGGCGCAGGAGCACTCTCCTTAGCTGGGGAAGGAAGAGGAATAGTCGATGGAGACGGAGGAGGCGGCGGAGGAGCAAACTCAGCAGGAGGAGGAGGCGGAGGCGGAGGATTAACTGCCAGAAGAGCTCCCATGGGAGGTGGCAAAGGTGGATGCGGTGTACGCGACTCCCCGCTGGTGTCCGCCTCCTGGACCTGCTCCTTGCTCGGCGTCAACCAGTTCCGGATCGGATAGCGCACCTCGCCATCCTGGCTAACCAACTGGCCCGGTTGGTTCTCGATGGCCAGCATGGGCAGCACTGTGTCCTGCGAAGCGGAGGCCGTCTTCAGCCACTCCTCGTCCTCCGTACTGCTGATGTTCGAGAGATTGTCCAGGTTCGTTAGCACATCGCTCTCCTTGGGCTCCCCGTCCTCGTCCTCATCTTCGTTGACCTCGCCCTCCTCCTTTTCGCTCTGGGAGGAGTGCGTTGTCGTAGAGCTGGCCGAAGAGCTGCTGGAGGAGCTGGAACTCGAGCTGGAGGAGGAGGAGGAACTGGTCGCCGAGGAGCTCGAGCTGCTGGTGCCCTCGATGATGGCCTCGGGCAGTCCACGCAGAAGCTTGTAGTGCGGCTGCTGCTGCTGGTCGGAGGGACAGGAGCCAGCTGCAGCGGACTCCGCACTGTCCACCGCCTCGCAGCCAAAGGAGCGGACGCGACGGAGGACGGTGGGCTCGACGGCCAGGACTACGGGTTGGTCCACGTCCTCCTTCTCAGGTTCCTCCGCTGGCTTTTCCTTTACCTTCTTCGGGGTGGGGTTCTTCGGGAGCTGCTCTTCGACCTCAACCGGCTCCTCCTCCTTCTTCTCTGGCAGTGGTTTCGCCTGATCCTTGTTCTTCTTGCTCTGCTTCACCTTTTTCTGATCCTGCTCTGGTTCCGGCTCTTGCTCCGTATTCACCTCCTTCCCTGTATTCTCCTGATTCTTCTCTGTATTCTCCTGCTCCTTCTCTGTATTGACCTGCTCCATCTCTGGATTCCCTTGCTCCTTTGGCAGCTTTTTCTCTTGCAGCTCATCCCACTGCTGAATTGCGCACTGCGCATTTGCATCAGTGTGCTCCGCCTCATCAGGACGATAGTAGGAGCTGCCGGAGGAGTACTCCGTTTTGGCTGCGCTGCCCGTGGGAGTGCCCGGTCTTTGGCCGAACGGTGTGATTCGGAAGCCCGGAGTGATGGCACTCAGCTGGGGTGTGATCATAATGCTCTTGGTGTCCGATCCGAAGAGGAACGAGCTGCTGGGCAGCTTTCCGTAGGGCGTGTCCAACGGACGGATGGCCATACCGGGTGTGGGTGGGATAAGAGCTGCTGCTCCAGATCCTGCAGCTCCATCTACTTCCCCGGTTGTTGCTCCAGCAACATCAGTGGCTCCATCTCCCATCGGAGATGCCTTGAAGGGCGTGTCCAACAGCATGGCCATGTTTGGGGGCGCGAAAAGCGTCTCCTTCTCCTTCTCCAGCTGGGATACCTTTTCCAGCTTGGATACCTTTTCCAGCTTGGACTCCTTTGCCTGCTTCAACTCTTTGGGAGATTCCACTTTGGTTGCCTCCTTGGTGGGCAGATCCTTCTTTTTGATGTTTTTCGGCTTCTGGGGAGTGATGATCTTGATACTGATTTTCTCCGTGGTTGGTTCTCCCCTTCGTAGCGGCTTCTTCACCAGCTTCTTGACATGCTGGACAACCAGGGCGGTCTTCCTGGCCCTGGGCACCATGGGAGATTCCTTCTTCCTGACCCGCCTTACTCGATTTCTCGATCTCGCGGACTCCTCCCTCTTCGAGTTGATCTCCCGCAAGCGGTTCTCCAGGTCATTGCTGGAGCCTTGCAGCTGTCGCTGCCAGGCGACCAGAAGATCCTCATCCTCAGCTGCGGGTGCGGCTGCTCCCCCTCCAACCGATCCTCCATTTACACCGGAGGGAGAACTGCTTTCCGTTTTGTTCTCCTTTTGCTGTTGGTCCTGGAGATTCTCCTTGCTGGCTTCGGCGCTGTCGTCATGGACGGCTGTGGGGTTGCGGGAGGAGGAGGTGTTCCTTTCCGGGGCCTTTGGCTTCTCCTGCTCCTCCTGCTTGCCCTCGGTCTCCGCCTGCGAGATGATTCGCTTGCAGGCCTTCACTGCCGCCTGGCGCTTCTGCTTTCGTTTAGGAGTGGCACCCACAGGAGCAACTGCAGCTGGAGCTGCTGCTCCCGCCAACGGAGGATTGGCCTTGATCACCGTCTGGTTGCTGCACTCCTCCATGGCGAACAGAGGAGGCACACCGCCATGGTCGTTCGAGCTCAGATCGCAGGCCGCCTGGATGATCTCCACCTGGTGGATGACGGGCTTCTCTATGGTTTTGGGCAGCAGACCAGATCGCCTGGTAGAGAGCGGCGTATTGGGGTGCAGGAGGCCCCCGGGGGGAACCTTCGGGGAGAAGGTGAGCGTGCGCACATGGGAGGTTCTCTTTCGCGGAGTTGACAGACTCCTGAAGGCCTTCACATTGATTATGCCCGCCGCGGAGGGGGTTACCCGTTCCAGGACTTGCCGCGAAGAGTCCAGCGAGGCGGGTGGATGCTTATGGTGATCCTCCGGCTGCTGCTGCCTCTTCTCCCCCACCACCTCTTTCTGCTCCTCGATCAGCTGGACAGGCGGCTCAATCGATGGAGTCGGAGGCGGCTGCTTCTGGGCACTGTTGATGATAATGGAGTTGGGGGGCAACTGGTGGGCAGACAGGGTGATCGGTTCCGGCAGCGAGATCTCTATGTGCGAGTCGTCCACGTTGGCGAATGCATCCGGACCGAGCTGCTGCGCCACCCACTCGTTGTTCACCAGGAAGGGGAAGTGCGAGAGGAGTCCGCCGTTGGACAGGTACATGGGGAAGGTCAGTTGGCCCGTGGTGGCGTCCACACAAACCTGACCCCCATCCGCCTCCGACAGCATGCCCGCCGGATCGCCAAAGTTCAGGTTAAGGCCATCGCTGACGAAGCTCACGTTCGCAGACTCCCCGCCAGCCGTCATTCTGTGCACGCTCTCGTTGGCATTCAGCACAATCAGCTTGGAGATGGAGAAGTTGGGATCCGCATTCGTGCCCGCTGTGGCAGCCACCGCCGTGCGAATGATAAGCGGCGTTTGCGGCGGAACCGGATCGGTGATCTCCGCCGGAGCCTGAGGCACAGCCCCTGCCCGGAGCGCAGGTGGAGCAGCAGGATTAGCAGCTGGAGCGGCGATAAGAACAACAGGAGCAGCTGCTGAAGTTGAAGCAGAAGCAGCCTCCTCTGCTGCAGTAGGACCATCCCCGGTCACTACCTCCTGGATGATGCGATCGAACGAGGGATCCTTCTCGGTGGCCTCCAGAATGTTCTTCACCAGGCCATCCAGCACGGCATCAACGCTCACCGTGGGATTGTGCACCGTCACCGTTTGCAGGGCCATGTTGATGTTGTTCACCAGCGTCTGCTGGAAGTTCTGGTCCTTGATTATCGCACTGGCCAGTTCCTGGAGATGAAATTGGGATTATTTACTGAATTAGATATGTCTCTTACTATGGATTATACTTTGTAATTAATTTATGTAATTTTGTAGGTGATCTATTTATTTTTAAATTTAAAGTTTGTTCTGCTTCTGTTTTCAATATTTACGTAATAGAGTTCCACGTTCTCTTGACATTCTGTTTAATAGCTAAAGTTAATTGCATTTCCCTGCATGAGTCACTTGCTCTCAAATTTAAAGCTTTTTGCGTTTCTTTATCATATTTACGTGACCATTGCAATGATCTAAAAGTTGGAATAGAATTTAACGTTAATAATTAATAGGGAAATTCCACATTCTCTTCTGGTTCAATAGCTGAAATCGAATGTATTCCCCAAGTAGAACCACTTACGGGCATGCTCTGCGGCGTGAGCACGTGGAGATTGTCCTCCGCTTGGCTCCGGTTCGGTGTGGAATTGTTCCTTGGTCCCGGACCACCCGCTGCGGTCAGTTCATCCTCCAAATCCTCGGCGGTCGACGTTGTGAACTCCTCCTCATCCTTCGCCGCATCCTTTTGGCTGGCCAGCAAACTAGCCCTAAACTTCTCCCTTCCAACGCTGCATAGGAAATGAGGGGGCAGCAGACGCGGCCGCTTGCTGAACGACGGCGAGGACGAGGTGTTCACCGGGGATTGAGTGCGTCTGCAGAAACAGAGGGAAAACCAAAGGTGAGAATTCTGCTTTGAAAGCGGGGAGGGGCAAGAAAATCCATATTTACAAGCGACGCCGTTTGCGGTAAGAGGGCGATGTGCTGGCCTCGCCGGGAGTGGTGCTCTCGTTGGCAGTCGTCGTGGTAGTGTTAGTGGCAGTGCCGCAGTTGCTTCTCTCCGCCGAGGAAATCAGCTCGCTAACCCGATCGGAAAGCTTCAGCTGCTGCAGATGGTGTCGCGCCTCCAGAGGCAGCTTCTGCACGGCATTGGCCACTGTGGGAATGAGAGAGGGGGGAATCAGTTTTGTACTGCTTCTGGCATTATTCTGCAGGATGGAAACTTACCCAAGCCGGTGATCTTAACGTGCTCGCAGATGATTTCCTCCAGGCCGCCATTGAGGAAGTTGTGGGTGTGCAGACCCTGTTTGAGGGCCAGGAACTCGTGCCGCAGGTGAGGCGATGTGCGGCACAACGTGTGAGCGGCCCGCTTCAGATTCTGATTGACCAGGTAGCCTATGCGAAACGGAAGCCACAAATCAATAACAAAATCCGCACTGCTCCCGATGGTTTAAAGGACTCACCCAAGACGAGGCGCGCCACATCCGAGTGCAGCACTATGGACTCCATGACTATCAGCAGCACATTTTCAGCAAAAAAAAGCCAACCAAACGACGCTTCGATTTCCCTTCCGTTCCGTTCCGACCGACGCGATTTTATTAGAAATTCCGGCACATAAATGCCTTAGTTTTGACCACTTGGGTGTTGGCCTGGTAGTTGGCGTCGTGTTTTGATTGATCGCCAAATAAACACACACTTCTCGCCTATTCGCCTGTTATTTTCGTTTTGTTGTTGCCGATTGTTGCGGCGCACTGTACAACACACACAACACACAACCGAACGCCGAAGGGTTAGCATCTGTTCGGCGCCCGCCAAAACAACCGCTAGGGTTGCCGCAACACGTAAATATCGATAGTTTCGACGCTCAAATGTATCGAGCGTTAGAAACGGTTATTCTAGGGAGACCGGTAAATTGAAATTCTATGAGAGGGGATAATAAATATATTGAAAACCTTATCAACTAATTATTGCAAAATACTATTAAATAAAAATATACTTCAACAATATTAATTGAGAGGATAAGAAATCTATAGAAAAAAAGAGAGGAAATCAAACAAGTTTTTGAGGTTCATTCAGTCCAGGAATCCAGGGAATCAAAATACTATGAACTGTGGGTATGCTTCAATTTATATTAATTAAGGGGATAATAAATGTAGTGAATGCCTGAGAGAGTATTCCAATCGCAAACAAAATTCTATAAAATAAAGATATGCTGCAATAATATAAAATGTGATAAAATGAGATACCAATGGTCAGAAATGGCAAAACATACTTGACAAACAGCTTGTCTTCTTTTTGATAAATTATGATCTGTTTATCTCTTTTTAAAGCTCCTTGAAGCTTGTGAATATCATTCTCGAAATGGTGCATTATGGGCTTAATTTTTTAAATATCTCACAGTTGAAGTATTAATATATAATTGGACTACATTGGACTGTTGTATTCCAAAAATATAAAACGATCGAAATTCGAGCTTTTTCTATAGTTAATTGTATGCCATTAGCAAAAATTTGTTAGAAAGCATTTTCCTATGATGATGTGTGCGAATGCCTGTCAACCATGAAAGAGTCAGCGTTGCCAGATGGTAAAATACCGCATTGCAAATGCCAATTGAAAATTGCAGGAACTAGCAATCGAGTTTGTGATATATCCGTGTGAAAAATGGCCAAGAGCACGGAAAAGGAGAAGAACGATGGCCAGGAGTCCAGTGCCGATGCAGAGAAACCCAATCCGGCGAATCCCACCGAACCGGTGGCTGAGAAACCCGATGAAACAGATGCAGATGAGACCGCAACGACCGCAAAACCAAATGGAGGACGCAAAAGGAAGCGTCATCTGTACAACTCCGTGCGGGGCCAGATGGAGTTCTATTTCGGGGATGCAAACCTAAGCAAAGATCGATTCCTGCGACGCTATGTTGAACAGGATCCGTGTAAGTAGCTTCTCGTGGGATCTCGATTTCCTAGCTCCATAAACATTACTAAGAAGAACTCCCATTTCAGATGTCCCTTTGGAGATCTTCCTCACGTTCAACAAGATCAAAAAGCTCACGCAGGATGTGCAGCAGATCGCCAAGTCGCTGAGCAACTCCCAGCTCCTGGAGCTGGACGAGAGTGGCCTGAAGGTGAAGAGGAAGACCAAGCTACCCGACCAGCGGGACGTCAACGACAAGACCCTGTACGTGGAGGCGTTGCCGGCCAACGCCAGTCACGACTGGCTGAAGGAGGTGTTTAGCAGATACGGACCCGTGGCCTATGTTTCCCTTCCCCACTATCCCGGCACCAAGAAGATCAAGGAGTTTGCATTCATAGAGTTCGAGAAGAGTGGAAGCGTGGAGAAGGCTGTGAAGGCTTTCACCCAAATCCAGGGAGTGCTCGCTGTGGACACGGAGCCCGGTGCATTGGCCAGCGTCAAATCTTTTCAACAGCAGCAGCAACTGCAGCAACAGACGCAGCTGAAGGATGAGATCAAACCAGAGGATCTGCCCAAAAGACCTCTCAAAAGAGAGGCTGTGGAGACCGAAAGAGAACCGCACGAGGTAAAGCGGGTAAAGTTAGAACTGGAAGCAGAGCCTAGCGAGACCTCCACGGCGGAGGAAACAGCGAGCGAAACGGATGCGGAGGCCACCGCCGAAGCCTCCGAAATGGACGATAAAGAGGAATCAAAAGAAGACGACGGCAATGCCAAGAAACGTCGCCGCAAGCGCAAGAAAAAGGCGATAGTAGACAAGCCCAACATAGATCCCAGCGCCATGGAGCTTAAGGTCCTGCCCAAGACCAGTTGGAGCAGCCTGCGCAACAAGTACTTAAACCTTCAGCGCCGAATGGTCAGCGAGGCCAAGAGCAAGCTGTGGCGGGATCAACATCCCAATCAACAGCACAGCAACCCAACACAACACAATCCCAATCCTCCACAGCAACCCGAAGTCATCAAGGAAGAGGATGCCGGCGGAGAGGTCCTGAGTGATGGCGGGGAAGCAGGCGGAGGAGATGCGGGACCTGCTCCCGCCAAGCGTCGCAAGGCCGTGCACAAGATGAACATGAATTTCTACGGCGCCGGCGGCGTGGAGGCGACGAAATCCGAGGAGCCTTCCCAGGAGCGCACACCCCTCTTTAAATATGAGCCCGGACTAATAGTGGAGTGCACCCTGCTGGAGCCCTGCGCCAATGTCAAGGAGTTCAAGGCGGACATGCGTCAGTATCCGGAGATCAAGTATGTCGACATCAAGGAGGGCGAGCAGGTGGCCCAGCTCCGTCTGTCCACGCCGAAGGCTGCCGAAGACCTCGTCCGGCAAGTGAACTGCGCCGAGCGCCAGCTGAAGATTTTGCGCGGGCAGCCGGAGACGCTCTACTGGCGCAAGATCGAGCAGGACCGCGAGGCGAAGCTCTCGAAAAAGGTACGCGTGCAGCAGAAGCGAGGCAGGGAGAAGGTCTCCAAGCTGCTGGCCAAGCACATCAAGTTCGACGATGGCGACGAAGAGGCTCCAGTGACGGTGCCCGCCACTGAATGAATATATTCCCATTTGCAAACCCAATCGAGGTCGATTAATTTTGGGTAGGAGTAGCTTGTAATTCATCTAGAGAATGTTGGTAAAAGGATTCAATCTTTTGAAGGAGATGCCACAAGTCGAATAAATATTTGAATTTGTGAAAAACTGAAAGTTACTTGTTTTTTTTTCGATTTCTTGCAATTAAAACTGGTTTCAATTAAATTTGTAATTGGATTTCACAAATAAGAAAGAGATGCCTGTTGCGAATATGTTCTCAATGTAAAAGATAGATCGAACTATGCCAATTGGATAGAAACACAATATCTTCAAGCATAATGCTTACCCTCCACACTTGAAATAACAAGAATTTGTTCTTTAAGATTATATTTAATTTAATTATTTGTATTTTATACATATGTAGGTAATATTTGTTTTCAATATTGTTAAAGTTCAATAGACAAAGCATTTAACCCTATTATTGCTGAAGATCTTTAATGGAAATCCTTAGTCTATAATCAAATTACCGAGATGATAATGGAAATATTTATTTAGAGGTGTAAACTTTTGGCTAGCAGGATCTTATCAACGCGTCGAACAATTCCGATATACAAATGGACAGCATTTGATGGTTAAAATAGCCTTTTGTCTATTTACATGGTAATGGAAACTTTTATGCTTACGGTCTATGCTTTTGGCTTACAGTCTTCCCAATCTTCTAGAATCTATAACTTCTTCTAGCACCAACCCCTTCTTCAACTTGAACTAAATGTAGAGCGAGCCATCCGCCGGCCCGAGGTAATGCATCGAGATGAGTAGCACATCGATTATGGTCCACACCCCGAGTCCCCCGAAGCTGAACAGCTTGCCAATGCCCTCCTGCCAGTGGCCCAAGTAGAATCGGTCCGCTCCGAAGCCACCCAGGGTGAGGCTTATCAAGAGGGCCGTGCTCCACCGGTAGCCCTGCGTCCAGTTGCAGCGGAGATTGCGCGTGAAGGAGCGATTGCCCAGGCAGAGCACGTCTTGGTGCACGGTGCAGTTGGTTCGATAGTACTTATCCGCCGCCGAATTGCAGTTGGCGCGTTGCACACAGTTCTGTTGCCACAGCTCCGTTTGGTAGCAGTACCTGCAGCTCATCAGCCGCTGGAAGGATCTCTCGCCCTGGCACTGAACGTTTCCAATGATCTCGCACGTGACATTCACATCCCGGCCGTAGATGCAGCCGTAGTTGTAGGCGCACCGGATGCATGGAATCTGGAGGGCATCGCAGGGCGTGTCCTTATCGACTGGACACAGCATGTTGTTGTTGTTCCCGCTGCTATGGGTTATATTGTCGAGGGAACCGCCGTTCTTGGCCACCATATTGGACACCACCGATGGTATGTAGACCTCGTTGTCGTTACTGTTCCCATTGCCGCTGATTCCATTGTTGCTCGCATTGCTGTTGTCCTTGTGGTCCGATTTCGCATCCGTCAGATCCATTTGATTGCCTCCACTGGCCGTCTCGCTGTTCCTAATCCCTGTCAGGACGAACATTACGATCAGAGCTATGGCCGATCGCATGTTCACCACTATGCACTGGCGCTGGAGTCGCATTTTCAGGGGATATAGCGGGCTGATCAGCGGGAAAGCGTTATTGTTATTTTGGTTGCCGAAGTTAATGGTGTTCCAGTGTGACCGTCGGGTAAGGTCTATAAAATACCACAATAAATATCAGCTCAAAAAAATAACATTCACCTGGTAGCGGGTACCCATGTACCCGAGTACCTGTGTATTAAAGATATACAAGTGTTTATATAAAAGCGATCAAAATATTTCATGAATTCTATATTTTTGTTATTAAATAAATTCCTAAATACCAGCCCATGGTAATCCAGTATTTTGGGGGCTATGCACCTGCGCCTGCACCTGGCCACACTTCAGTACGCTCGCGCATCGTCGAGGCAAAAAAAAAAGAACTAATTTATGTCGGCGAATTTTGCAAGTGCGAATGCAAAAAAAACTACAAACTCTCCACTTGTTTGTTGTTGATGAAACGCAGCGATTACGGGACTCGTGTAGATTACGGGAATAGATAAACACATCCAGTGTCTTGGCAGCCGAAACGAAACGGAACTCTTGCAGCTGGCCGCCCCCCTCCCGTCCCTGATCCCCTTCCCATCGGACGCCGCCGCCGTTCGTCGATTGTTGTTGTTGTGGTTGCTGTTCCCCCCATCTCGTTCGTTTTGGTTATCGTTTCATCTGGTTTGTTTGTTGCATTTCGGCAAGCAGAAGGAAACAACAGCCAAGAGAGAGGCAGAAGAAGGACTGGAAGGAGCACAAGGAGCAGAAGGAGCTGGAAAAGCGCTAGCAAAATGTCGAAGAACAAGCTAAATCTGGTCTTGCCGCCGGTTAATACGGAGGCAACTGTTGCCGCCGCCCAAGTGGCGCCCACACCGCCGTTCAAAACCCCCTCGGGCACAGAGTAAATATCGCAGTTCCCCCCTAAACTAGAATTTTTACGTTCCCCGCTCCCTGCTCCCAGAGTTTTCATTTATCCCACTGCCCGGTGCTCTTTTCAGCTTAAATTTGGCTTTCATTTCGATAAGATTGCAACTAACTTGGCCCGTTGTTTCGGGGAAATCCAATCCCCTAAGGCAAAGAGTACCGGGTGCTGCATATGTATATTATATACCATGAACTATATAAGTGAGGGAGAGAGTGAGTTGTCAGCTCTCTTTTCGGTGCGTTGGTGTGAGTGTTTTTGGGCCGTTCTTTTTCGCCTCTTTGATATAACGCACGCACACACCCACACCTGCGTACAGTGGCGGTTAGGATAATAGTAATCCCAAAGTCGAGAAACCAAAACAACATTGCTGAAGGGAGTTTTTTCTACTTGCGAACAGTGGCTGTCAGAAAAATAGTGATTCAAATCGAAATAATAATAATGATTCATAAAAAAATATAGAGGTAAAACGTTGTAAAAGAAACGAGTAAACAAGTGGGATTATGATTATACCTATATGGATAAATTATTATACAGTAATGGACATATGTTTAAAGACAGAGTTACAAATTTAGAACCTTCAAGCAATGGCCAAATAAATTTAGTAAATAAATTAGTCGAATTTTAGTCATTCAGTTTCTCTCAATGCTAAAACTTGTTTTCTACGAAATTAAAAAAAATTATTTATTTAAATTTAGCAACATTTTCAGACAATTACCATAATTACAAATTGTAAATAAAATATATAAAACCGACTTTTATAAGTTTAATGCGCTAGCAAACCCACCGCCATAGTAAACAGAAGCCAAAAGAAAGCCTGCACTCCGACTTTACCTCAACCCACGCAGAATGCCTCCCAAACCCAAAACCACACCCTCCCTCTCCAACCATTTCTCCTCCTCCACCACCACCTCCACCATCCTAGCCTCAGTTTTTAAATTTTCGTTTTGGCTCGCAAAAATACATTAAGAGGTTAAATTAAAGCACACACAGTTTGCTGGGCAAGCCGAAGACGAGCATCGATGCGCTGACGGAGACGCTGGAGGGCCTGGACATGGACGACACGGAACGGAAGCGGATCAAGGTCTTCCTCAGCCAAAAGGAGAAGATCGGCGAGCTGTCCGACGAGGATCTGGAGAAGCTCGGTGAGCTGGGCTCCGGCAACGGCGGTGTGGTGATGAAGGTCCGGCACACGCACACACATCTCATTATGGCCCGGAAGCTGATCCACCTCGAGGTGAAGCCGGCGATCAAGAAACAGATCCTGCGCGAACTGAAGGTCCTTCACGAATGCAACTTCCCGCACATCGTCGGCTTCTATGGGGCCTTCTACAGTGACGGCGAGATTAGCATCTGCATGGAGTACATGGATGGTGGCTCCCTGGACCTTATCCTGAAGCGAGCAGGCCGGATACCGGAGTCCATCCTCGGGCGGATCACACTGGCCGTGCTGAAGGGATTAAGCTACCTGCGCGACAAGCACGCCATCATCCACAGGGACGTGAAGCCGAGCAACATCCTCGTCAACAGCAGCGGCGAGATCAAGATCTGTGATTTCGGTGTCTCCGGCCAGCTGATTGACTCCATGGCCAACTCCTTTGTGGGCACCCGCAGCTACATGTCGGTGAGTGGGATTCCTACAAAATTATTACACTTTACTCTCTATCAAAATATAGATATCTATATATCTATTGGATAAAGAAGTTAAATTGGTGTATTTTTTCAACACAATTTTTAAGCTGTTAAATTATAAATAACAACAAATCGGTTCATTCAACTCATTCTATCACAATTCCTCTTCCATATTTCTCGCCATAATTTAAAGTTTATTTTACTTACATGCTAATTGATGCACTGCATCCTTGCATCCTTTGTTGCAGCCGGAGCGATTGCAAGGCACCCACTACTCAGTGCAGTCGGACATCTGGTCGCTGGGACTGTCGCTGGTGGAAATGGCCATCGGCATGTACCCGATCCCGCCGCCGAACACCTCCACCCTGGAGTCGATATTCGCCGACAATGCCGAGGGGGAGCTGGGCCAGCCGGTGGACGAGCCGCGGGCGATGGCCATCTTTGAGCTGCTCGACTACATTGTGAACGAACCGCCGCCAAAGCTGGAGCACAAGATATTCTCCACCGAGTTCAAGGACTTCGTGGACATCTGCCTGAAGAAGCAGCCCGATGAGCGGGCCGATCTCAAGACCCTGCTGGTAAATAACTCATCTTATCATCTCACGACGCAATTTAACCCGCTGGTGGAGTGAAGAGTAAATTGTTTAGACTGTTTATCACTGAGATTAATTGGGGTTGCTAATTATTAGTGTATTTAATCTGAGTAGTTGCATCTTTTCTAAAAAGTTATTGTTAGGGATGGTTGATATATCTAAAGGTTTTTATAGATTTAATCAAGAAATCGGATAATTTCTAAGGTGTATTTCGTTTTAATTTAGTTTGATATTTTGTTATTGAACCCCGTTTAAGTATGCAATGGTTTTATATTTTTATGTAATGCAGAAGACTTAATTTTAATGTTATAACCTAAAGTGCATGCTAAACTAGGAAAGGGGGAAACGCTACTATTTTAAACTAGTTAGTTAGCTTGAAATATTTTAGTTTTTAATGTAGTCTCTTCATTAACAACTATCAGAAATCAGAAAAGAATGTTGCCTAGTCGTAGAGGGTTAATTTGAATCGTAAACTGAAATTGTTACCATCTGTTCTGTTGCAGAGTCATTCGTGGATCCGCAAGGCGGAGGTGGAGGAGGTTGATATATCGGGATGGGTGTGCAAGACAATGGATCTGCCGCCGTCGACGCCAAAGCGGAATACGTCGCCAAACTAGATGCAGATGCACTGCGCATTCCAGCATCCAGCATATAGCATCCGGCATCCTGCGTCGCGGATTCTTCGATGGCATACGATGGCCCAGCGATCCGATCTTCATCCCCCCTTCCTATAACCGCACACGCATACATGTTATTTATTTGTATGTAGCCATGTACTATTTGTATCATATGTAGGCGGGTATATATACGTTTTAGGTATATGCATGTTATATATATCCAATTCTTTCGATTACTTCCGACCTCTCAGTGTGCGTCTCCCAACATTTGTTCTTTGTGTGGCCCAACTTCGTGTTGGCGGCACAAAGCAAATTAACTGAAGAAAGAACACTTGCAATTAACAAATCGAAAATAAATAAATCGAAGTCATACCACATATACGCGCGGTATATCTCATTTTTTGTTGAGGGGGAAATCTTCAATGTTTTGTTTTTTGTTATTTTGATATGTTGTATATGGGAAGTAGCACTCACATTGAGCTTTCACATTGCAAATACAAGTTTTCCATTTTACACACACAAACAGAAAATAATCCAAAAAGGGGGTTTTCCTCTTGGCTTTACTTTGTACTTCAATTGAATCTCTATTGTTTTAAGCCAGAAAGTTGTGAAAGATATTCAATAAACCAGATCTTTGCTTACATTATCAATAGTGGTACTTTTTGGAACAACATGGACATTTGCAGGCCTACTTTTAATAATATTAATAATCCAAAACAAAGTTATAAGATTGCAGGATATATTCAAAATAAATATTTCAAATCAAGATGCGCGCCCGGAAATGACAGTTACGTGGCAACGCTGAAATTAATCGATTGTTTTGGGTGGCGGAAATGGAATAACAGTGGCATTGTTAGCTTAACGATAAAGTTAAATAATTGCTAGGCAGTGGCTTAAATTTAAGATAATTAAATTACATATTACAGCTCCAAAAGAACTCAAGTGGCAAAACTTTGAGAGTAACTTGTTGTTTGCAATTGAGAATAGCGTTGGCAAAATAACGGTGACTGTGTTTTAGAGATGGGAGTCCATTTTTTTTTAATATTACAGTTAGACTTCAGCATTTGAAAGTCAATAAAACTGTGTTGGTAATAAATAACTGAATAGTACATTGTAAAAACATTTATATTATACATCTTCTTATATTTATTCAGACAGTCGAGTTAATTATATTGTAGATGGAACATAACGTACATTCGTTTATTTGGGAAATAAGTGAAAGTACATGGGTCATGAAATAGGAGGATCCAAAAAAATAAATATGATGAATAATTTTAAGAACACAAATCAAAAGATATTTAATAATATGAACAAGTAAATAAATATCGGTATTTAAATACCAGTGCCTGCCGATATTGGCAAGCGTTCAGTGGGACGCCAAATTGTGCCACCTCTAGGTGGTGTGTCAAAATAAATAAATTGCCAGTAACAGCTGTAGTAAATTGTATATAAACACACACACTCGCGCACCCAGCTTGATAAGAGATTTACAGTTACGGATTCAGAACGCAATTATGATTATATGCGGGGGCTTCCTGACCAGTTGAGCGAAAACCACCAGAAACAAAACAAAACGCAAAGAGAGCATAAAGTGAACAGAGCGGCAAAAGAGACGAGTGAGGAGAGCCAGGCGGGCAACAGGAGAGAGCAACAAATTGAGGCAGGCAGCGCGTTCTTTGTTGCACATAATAGTTGGCTCCGATCGGATCCGATCCGAACCATTCCAACCCATTCCATTCCGCGCCAACCGATCCATTCCGATACGAGTGCGGGCTCCAAGCGCAGTAGTATCCATTCAGATCCGACGACAGTAGCTTCAAGACAGAGCTCCAATGCAGACGTGCCGCATCCACTGAGGCGGACCGCAATCTCGCTCCCCCCCACTCTCTCCTTGGAAGGCACTCTCTTCTTAAGCGGAGGCAGTAGCAGCCGTAACGGGACAACACCATGTCGGCGGTAAACAATCAAAAGGAGAGCCCCAGCCGGGACTCCACGGCTTCCACGTCCGGACACATTTCCATGCTGGCGGACACCACACTGGAATCCCTGTCGCGGGACTACAGCCTGGGCAGCCTGAACTCGGCGGGCAGTCAGGACGAGTTCTTCCGGTGCCGGGACCATGCGGATAATATCCTGAAGAGGATGCAGCTCTATGTGGACAGCCAGCAGCTGTGCGATGTCGTTTTGATCGCGGGCCTCGATGGCAAGCGGTGAGTAGGGATTCCCACACATCCAAGAGACAAAGGAATGGAATATGGGAATATATCAAATTGGAAAGTTCATTAGCGATTCCGTGCCGCTCCTCTCGCTTCCTCTTTGCCCCCATGCCCCTCCCCCCTTTTCCGCTGACCTTCACTTCAGCGCAGTTCACTTGGGTTCTTTGTCTGTTTTCCGTTTTCTGCGCTGCGCGGCTGTCCCCAACGCAGTTCCAACAGTAAACACACACACATGTATACTGGGGGACAGTAGGAGGCAAGAGCGTAGCACTCAAGGAGCACTACGCAGAAAATGTGCACATATGTTTCGAAATCAATTTTGGCACAGAACAAAATTAATTTTTTTTTCAGAATAGATTGCAATTTTTTAATTTGTGAATCACAGAAAAAACGGTTGACGGTTGATTAAATGTAGAAGTGTACATTTTCACATACTTCGTTCCATAGAGAATTGACAATTTGTTTTAAGGAAATTTCCCGTTGGAATAGTTTTATTGCTTTGCATGGGACTTCTTGGAAAGCTTTTATTACTCAATTGTTTTTAATTACATTATTGTTGATATTGTTAGAGCCTGCCTTATCAACCAAAAAAGTTGATAAGGGAAACGATTTTCTTTATATCATAATAATTTCCCTTTCCTGGTATTACACAAATATAAAGTTTATTGAACTTGTATCTGAATAACAATTTTTAGCAGTATAATTTCAATTAACAACTCCCCCCGCAGAGCTATTTCCGTAGCCGCTGCTGTGAACGCGACGCACTAATTGCGACTGCAGCAAGAGTGCACAAAGAGGCGGCAGAGAAAGAGCGACTGCAGAGCGGAGAGAGCGCTCTCAAGCTCAACTGAGCGGCTGAAAGCTGAGAGCGCGAGAGAGAAAGAGACAGGGCGAACCGTAGTTGCAGTTCCGCAGTTTGTTTTTGTTCTCCTTCTGCTTTTGCTGAGGCCGAACACAGAGAACTAAAAGATCAATCTCAAAACAGAGAAGATAGAAAACGAAGATAGAGAACGAAAAGAACTCCACTGTGCAAAAGATATAGATTCAACGATTTCCGATCGAGTTGAGCTTTATTTGATTTGATTTCCTCTGCGACGGGGCTGTCGCTGCATTCAACCGGTTTGGTTCGCTAAAACCTGCCGATCTGTGCCATGGCACGAGTACATTAATGTAAATGGCAATGGTAAACAAAGGGGCAAGAACTCAGCTTTGTTCGCATGCAGAGGGCACAAATAACCATTCAGTACAGTGCGTTTCGCAACAGTCGGACAATGGGAAAACTCTATATGCCACTCACTCACAAGATTCGATACTTTCAAACTATGCTTTGGGAAATATGCTAAGATGCAAATGAAAATGTATCTTTCCTTCAATTTCAGCTGATTATTTTGTACAGTGCGTTTCGAAACTTAAAGGCCTACAAAATATGAGCCAGATTTTACGAACAATATTTTGTAACTATTGAAGATCATTACTATTGAAGTATATTAAATACATATATTATATATATTACATTTTACTGAACAAACCTTATAGAATTTCGATTTGCTCCTTCCAGAGTCCCCGCCCACCGCCTGGTGCTGTCGGCGTCTAGCGCCTACTTTTCGGCCATGTTCACGGGATCGCTGCGCGAGACCAAGGAGCAGGAAGTGACCCTCGGCGAGGTGCACGGCGATGCACTGCATCTGCTGGTGCAGTACTGCTACACGGGCTTCATCGAGATGCGCGAGGACACGGTGGAGACTCTGCTGGCCACAGCCTGTTTGCTTCAGCTGAATTCAGTGGTCACCGCCTGCTGTACTTTCCTTGCCCGCCAGCTGCACCCGTCCAACTGCCTGGGGTTCGCCTTCTTTGCGGAGCAGCAGAGCTGCCCGGCCCTGCTCCGTTTGGCCCAGGAGTACACCTGCCAGTACTTCATGCAGGTGTGCCAGAACCAGGAGTTCTTTCAGCTCAACGCGGATCAGCTAGGCAAGCTGCTGTGCAGCGACGATCTCAATGTACCCTCCGAGCAGGATGTGTTCCACAGTCTGATGTCCTGGGTGCGGCACGATGCCCCCGAGCGGGAGCAGTTCATCCCGGAGCTGCTCGCTCTGGTTAGGCTTCCGCTGCTGCAGCCCGCGTTCATCATGGATCACGTGGAGAGCGTGTGCAGTGCCAGCGAGTGCCAGCAGCTGGTGATGGAGGCCTTCAAGTGGCACTTGATGCCAGAACGTCGCTCCCGGATCGCCACCGAGCGCACCACACCTCGCAAGTCCACGGTGGGTCGCCTCCTGGCCGTCGGCGGAATGGATGCCCACAAGGGCGCCATTAGCATCGAGAGCTACTGCCCGCGCCTGAACAAGTGGACGCCCTGGAAGCACATGACCGGTCGCCGCCTGCAGTTCGGTGCCGCTGTGATGGAGGACAAGCTGATCCTGGTGGGCGGCCGGGATGGACTGAAGACCCTGAACACCGTGGAGAGTCTCGACCTGAACACAATGGCCTGGGCGCCTCTAAATGCGATGGCCACTCCAAGACATGGCCTGGGTGTGGCGGTGCTGGAGGGACCGCTCTACGCCGTGGGCGGACACGATGGCTGGAGCTACCTGAACACCGTGGAAAGGTGCGTAGTGGACACCCGCTTGGGGTTCAATTGCATTCCATTTGTCTGTGTCTTTTGTCTCTCTTCCAGATGGGATCCCGTGGCCCGCACCTGGAGCTATGTGGCGCCTATGTCCTCGATGCGCTCCACTGCCGGAGTGGCGGTGCTCAGCGGTCGACTGTACGCGGTGGGCGGACGCGATGGCTCCGTCTGTCACCGCTCCATCGAGTGCTATGATCCGCACACCAACAAATGGAGCCTGCTGGCGCCGATGAACCGACGTCGCGGGGGTGTTGGCGTAAGTTCCTGTTCCTGTGTTGTTTCTAATATATTAATTAATTCTTTTTTTTTATAATTCTTGGGTGGCTAGGTGACGGTGGCCAATGGATTCCTGTACGCCTTGGGCGGTCACGACTGTCCGGCCAGCAATCCGATGGTGTGCCGCACGGAAACGGTGGAGCGCTACGATCCGGCAACCGATACCTGGACCATGGTGAGCTCAAAGGGATTTAATTTCCATTTAAATGGTTTTTACTAACCTACTACTCCTGCAGATCTGCGCCCTGGCTTTGGGCCGGGATGCGATTGGGTGCGCCCTGCTTGGCGATCGGTTGATCGTGGTTGGTGGTTACGATGGCAATCACGCCCTGAAGAACGTCGAGGAGTACGACCCGGTGCGCAACGGATGGAACGAGCTGGCGCCGATGGCCTTTGCGAGAGCCGGGGCCTGCGTGGTGGCCATCCCGAATGTCATACCGCCTGCTGCCCAGCAGCCTCCGCCCAGTGCTACAGTTTAGTCTAAACCCACTCCACTATCGGTTGCAGTGTGATCCCCCTCCTTGTTTGGTTGCAATTCGGTTTCCTTTCTTGAGGGTGCAATATTCGAATGAAACACTTGAGTTTGATGCTATCCACGATAATATTCAATTAATATTGCCAAAGCATTTCTTTTTATAACTTTTACAAATTCCCTTGACTTTTCAATTATAATAACTATTGCATTTATACGTAGATATCAAGCATTTAAAACATGCAGCAATATTTTAATTAGTAAATACTTTTGAATACTTTTAAAATTACATTTTAGAAATTATACAATTTATTGAAAGTGTTTAAGCTCAAGCTAGGAGAATATTTAAATTAGAAACTCAAGTCTTTCGTTTGTGCCAAATTGATGATTCTAGATGTACATATAGTATTATTAAATATGCATTGTACCGAGGGGCGATCACACTGCAACCAATTCTAATGTAGTTCTTGTTGCTGTTGCTCGTGTTTCTTGAATAACCCAGACAGCCAGCTTGAAAAAGCGCAGCTCACACACTCGCCTCGCTCTCGTCTGTGTTCTCTGACATGATTCCTTCTTTTTTTGTTGGTATGGCATATGTATTTTCCCCTTGAAGTCCCGATACCCCAGTTCCTATGTTCCTATATTCCTATATACATATATCCTACCCCCACCTTTTGGCTGATAAAAGGGTTAAAGAACCAAAACCCAGTAAAATCTCATAAATTATAAGAAATGCATGCTGCGAGGCTTTCAAGCTAAACAAAAAAAAAAAAAAAAATGTTTCCTAGTTGTAATTAACCAACGTAATTTTATATAATTCGTATATATATATATATTGTAATTGTATTTGCATCTCACTCACTCAATGGTGTCGTACGCTTCACACACTGCATGCCATCTCGCTCGCACTGGGGACGGATCATATCCAAGCATTCCATTGACCACATATATATCATCCATATCCTAGATAAGACTGCGCCAAGCCAAAATTCCAAACGAAAAACCGAAACCGAAACCATTGAACGATGCTCATTTGTGCATGTGAAGTGTACGAAATCATTTGTGTTAAACAAACAACAAACAACAACAAAAAAACCAACAAAAGACAACCATTAAAAAACGAAAACAATCAAAACAGACATCTACCAAGTCAAAGTGCTTAGTTTTAGTTAGTTAAATATGTATGACATTCCCCCTATTCTCCCAATTCTCCCAATTCTCCCAATCCTAATGAATGATTCCGTTTCGCATTCAGTTTGCATCGTCATTTTCTGTACCGATATCTATAGCATTAGCATTAGCGAATATTATTATTTATTAGTTGTGTGTGTGCGTTCCAAACGACCATTTATTTCTAATTGTTTATTATTGTTTTTTTATTTCTTTCTTCTCCCCTCCGAACTCCATATATATAAATGATTTGTGCATTTACCGCGCGCGCGTGTTCCGTAGAAAAAGAAGAAGTGGAAGCCAGTGAGATTGGATCCAATCTGCTATAGTAGGCGTCCGAGATCTGTCGAGTTTGTCGACTACTATAACATGTAAATGCTAAAACAGACATCAAAAACAGACCGAACGCAACCTATAATAAATATTTAAGCCAATCTGCGCAAAAGAACAGAGAAGAGAAACAAACAAAAACATTAAAACTAAAAAAAAAAAACAAAAAACAACAATTGAAAGAGAAATTCAAATATTACGTATTATTTTATATTTACACATATATATTTTTACACAAAACATACACTATGCATAAATGTATACACTGAATATGTATTTTTTGTAATAAAATCTTATACTTTATTTATACGCAACGCTGCCAGTGCAAAAATAAAGTGCGAAATCATAAAAAGAAGTTACTTTTTATTGTGGTTGGGGAATATTTGTTTATAATATTTGTTTTTTGGCTTAAAGTTTATTTTTCTGTTTATAGGGGTAACCTTTATATTTATTTATTAAGCGAGTTTTCTTTTAGTGAATTTGCATTTAGTTGGCAGTATTGTATTAAACATATATTGTTTGTGGGGTATTTCTCAAATTTGTTCAATTTTTGTTTCTCCCTTGTTTTTGTTTAATAATTTAAAATACTTTGAGAAATTGTAACTGGTAATAATGTTATTTGTTTCCTACTGGCTTTCCTTGGTGAATTTTTTATTTTAGTTATTTATTCTTATTTTAATATTAAATTAGCAGAGTAAAGTAATACTTGTTGAGTGTAAATGCATTTAAATTTAATATAATATTTTTGAGTTGATTTCCTTGTTCAAACAACTTTTCGATAAGTGTCAGTTAGTTATCGATAGGCAGGCCCACCCTTAAAAAGAGCTGGCAACGCCGTCGCGCTCTCTCACCCGCTCCCCTGCTCAATCGCTCGCGCTCTCTCTCCCGGCCACATTCCTCTCTCTGTTTTTCTTTTTCCCGTTTGTCATTGGGTGGAAATTAAGTTGAAATTAAAATCCAATTAGTGGCTTAAACTAACTTGGCAGCTTGCGCGGAGTTAGGGGCTACTAGTCATCATGGAAGCGGAGCACCTGAAGCGTCTAGAGGCCAAGGATGCGGCCCACATCCCCGCCATCCTCAGCGAGTTCAACACCAAGGTGGGTGCATCTCCTCTCTTTGTGGAGGTTTTTCCATTGCCCTCTGAATCCTAATTAACAAATATGCATTTTGCTGTACAGCACGCCGACCTGCTGATCTTCGATAGCTTCCGCACGGACAATCTGTGGCACGACCTCTGGCTGGCCATCTTTGGCATCCTGGAGGAGCAGTGCCTGAGCCACCTGCACACCCAGTGCCTGAACACCGTGCGGATCCTCACGCGCGACGAGTTCAGCCTGCAGACGAACTACATCGAACAGGAGGTGGGCGTGCTGCTGCGGCTGGCCAGGATCGAGGCCGGGTCGCTGAAGCTGCCCGCCACCCCCGACGAACTGAAGCAGCAGGAGCAGCGCGAGCAGCCGCAGCGGGAGCCCAGCCAGGCCCAGTCCGAGGTGATAGCCGAGGCGCTGAAGTGCCTGTGCAACCTGGTCTACCAGAGCTCCGACTGCCGGAAGCAGTGTCTGCGCCAGCACTGCCTGGACGCGATCCTCAAGCGGGTGGCCTCCTCCATGCGGCATCCCTGCGCGCTGGAGTACTACGACATGAAGCTGCTCTTCCTGCTCACCGCCCTGGAGCCGGCGGCTCGCACCCGTTTGCAAATCGACCTGAATGGGCTCACCTACATGACCAAGTGGCTGGACGACAAGCTGGGCGAGGAGCCCTGCGGCGAGGAGCAGCTGAACATCATCTGCGAGCTGCTCAAGGTGATGTTCAATGTGACCAGCGCCCCGGACAAGAGTCCCAACGAGTACGAGATCCAGAGCCTGCACTTGACGGGCGTCCTCCGGCAGCTGCTCCTCCGCTTTGGCGAGATGGCCACGGACAAGGAGCGCGCGGTGGTCACGCATGCCATAAATCTTCTGACCAACATCTCCGGCAGCTGCCTCACCGAGCTTACCTTAAGGTGTTCCAATGCAGAAGAGCAATCCTCCCAAAAGCAGGAGAAGCAGAAGGTAAACCCGGAAGAAGTTCCACATTAATATCTTCTAATCTATGTCTTTGTAATTAAAAGGAGAACGATCGGGAGCAGGGAGCCCGGGCTAGACCCCGTGCCTGCTGCTCGCTGTGCTTCGAGAGGCGCAATGTGCGGAGCTTGGCCGTCTTGCTGCGATACCTACGACAATCCCTGGCCCAGCAGGAGGCGGAAGCCAGTTCCCACGAGCTGCTCTCACCCGTGCTGACAGTGCTGGTGAAGTGCGCTCGGAGCGACCGGGTGATGCGCCATTACCTTCGCGAGGAGATCCTGCCCCCGCTGAGGGACGTCAGCCAGCGCCCGGAGATTGGCCAGGAGCTGCGCAACCATCTGTGCCGCTTCCTCACCCTGCCCGCCATGATCCTGCGCGATCTGGCCGCCGAGCTGCTCTTCGTGCTGTGCAAGGAGAACGTGGGCCGGATGATCAAGTACACGGGCTACGGCAATGCGGCCGGGCTGTTCGCCAAGCGGGGCATCCTCGACTGCCGGCGGGTGGAGGGCACCGACTACTCTTCGGACAGCGAGGACAGCGACACCGAGGAGTACAAGCAGCAGCAACAGGGCATCAATCCGGTACTGGGTTGCGTCGAGCCGGGCAGCAAGCCTAGTCTGCTGGACGGAATGAGCGAGGAGCAGAAGGAGTACGAGGCCATGCAGCTGGTCAATCTCATCGAGCAGCTGCGCCAGGGCGGTATTGTCAAGCCGGCCCTGATCGACAAGGATGGACGACCGCAGCCCCTGGAGCACATCCTTCAGCTGCAGGAGGAGCTGCCGCAGCAGCAGCTCGACCAGAAGCGGAAGACATAGGACCATGTATCCCTGGGGTCCACTGTGGCACAACTTCCAAACAGAACACTACCAAAAAGTTAAGCTATCTGTAGCATTTATCTCCTGCTTACAATCGATTAGTAGTTGCACTTTATCGGTTCAAAATCGGTTAACAATCGTTCAAATTGTGGCTTTCAATGAGTTCCAAAAATGGTATTGAAACTAATTTGTAACTGGCTTTGAATGTTCTTTTAAAAGGTATATTTATTTAATGTCATTTAAAGGAGTACCACAAATTAAGCCATATTTCGCATTTATTTCCTGCCTTGCAATCGATTACAAGTTGCACTTTATCGGTTAATAATCGGTTGCTTTGAATGTGTTCCAGAAATGGAATTGAAATTAATTTGTATTTGGCTTTGATCACTTGAATTGAGTATTGATTTCACTTCGATTAGTCAGGTTGCATTATAATGATTTCACTGTTCTGTTTGAATTAATCGAGAAGCTGCTCAATCAGGGACTATCTCGAGAAGTCCTTTTTTTCTCAGTTATTTGGAACCCTTAAACCACAGCAACCCAAAGTTCACAAAATGCAAAACAATCGTTGGGGTCTTCCAGTTCCGGGGGAGTGGGAGTCAGATCGAATCAAAAGGAAGCAAAACCAAAACTGAATTCTTTTATACATATAAACCCAAGGACACACACGCGCGCGCAGATATATAGACAAATTTGCCAGATCTTTGTAATAGTTAAGTGCATGTATTTATATGAATTCCAATTATACACTTACGATCTGGGTTCGAGAGCGAAGGAATGCCAAGCTAGCTATGCCCCAAATCGAATATTATAAATGTTGTCTGTGACTTTAATTGTAACTCTAGAAGCTAAACTAAACGGACACCGACTATGGGGAGATTGGATGAATCCTTCGATTCCTTCCAATCAAAAACCCGAAAACTGTTTGTATCGAAAGCTATTCTAACATATGTTGTAAGTTCCACATCGAGGGTGAACGGAACGATTCCAAAACTGTTTGAGGAGAGTCACGTGTCTTTGGTCTATATATACAGGAAATCCTATATAGAGCTTTATTGTGTTCAATTTGCTATAGCGAGATAGAAGACATAATAATATACGAGTATATGTATGTGTATGTACATCTGGACATATAGAAGTACTTGTTGCCGTTGATGTGTGCATTCGTCTTTTGTGCGATTATCCTAAGCTTAACAATAAATCAATCAGCGTCTTGCAAGTTAACTCAACTCAACTCAACCGAACCAATATCAATCAATATCCATTATCTTTTTAGGGGATGCAAGGGATAACATATATTTTTATTGCGAAAAGAAATATACGAGTATATATCAGGGGATGATCGCTTTTCAAATTAAGCTAAAAGCTACATAAATTTATCGATACACTTGTAATCCTAGGGAAACCTTAACAAATTCAATACATACTACGGGCAATAATCTATATAAATTATATCTGATATATTGGAAACATTTGAACTGCATATTCCCTGGATCCGGACTATCGTATCGGAGGTATTAAAAAAAGAAGAAAACAAAAACTAATGGAACCCCATCCCTTCGATCGATGGAAATCGATAAAACTGATATATACGGAAAAGATAAACCCATCGAATATAGATATATTGGAATGGAGGAATATCAATGGAACTCCTAACAAGAAATAATCCCACTCAAAGGCAAATGCCGATTTGGCATATATATTGGATCGGGTGGGGGCTGGGATCAGGCTGAGATAATGATCTTGAGGCCTAGGATCTCAGTTGATCCCGATGGACGAACTGCGCCTCCTCGATGTCCTGGGGGCGCTGGCGCATGTGCTGGAAATCGGGACCGCCGCTGGTCTTGCGACGATGCTGGTGCTGTTGCCTCTGGGAATGCGAATTGGAATGGCGCTGGCACTGGATCACCTGATGGTGCATGCCCAGACGTTCACGCTGCCTCCGGCAGGCCCTGAACTGGGCCTCCAGCTCCTGCTGCAGCCGCATAGAATCATCCAAACTCTCCGGAGTGATCAACTTCTGCCGGCGGCCCTTGCGAAAGGGCTTGCCATGGTGCGGACACTGCGGATTGTGGCCACTGCGGTTGGAGTGGGAGGACGCGAGGTTAGAGGACTCCGAGCCGGTTGCCTTGGATTTGGTTTTTGTTCTTGCTGCAGCTGCTGGTGCTGCAGCTCCTGCTCTTGCTTTATCTCCGCCATTGCCGCCCGAGGAGGAGCTGCTGCCCTCACCCGACTGGGGGCCAAAGGAGTGATAGCTTTTTGCCCTGTACACATGGCGGAGATTGGGGAGCTCGAAGTCATTTGTGTCGTCACGGGCCAGGAACTCCTGCAGCTGGAGCTGCTTCTGCTTGCTCTGCTCCTTCAGGAAGAGCTCGTAGTTATTCGTCCCTCCATCGCCAGCTCCATCACCGCCGCCTCCGGCAGGCGGCTCCTCCATATCATCAAACTCGTCGTCGTCCTCCTCATCGTCCGGCTGCAACTTCTGGAAGTGGTAGCGCAACTTTCGATGGCTGAGCACCTCCTGGTTGTCCTGCACAATGTTCACCAGCTGGCGCTTGCACTTGGCCATCTCGGCCTCCAGGTAATGGATCCGCGATCGATAGCACACGGGCTGGGCCTTAGATTGGGATGTCCGTTGTTTTGCCCGCTGGGGATCGGGTTGGGGTTGGGGTGCCGGTTCCGGTTCCGGTTCCGGTTCTAGAACCATTCTCCCGGTTGTGGCCGGCGTGTAGAACTTCTCGGAGTCATCGCTCTTGCGGTCCGAGTCCAAGAGCTGCTCGCAATGCTTCAAGCGGCGTGAGAAGCGCTGCTCGGACATCTCCTTGTTGCCCATGCGGTCCATTTCCTCGAGCCTAATCCGCTCCTGCTCCATTAGCCGGGAGTTCTCCGCCATGAGGTGCTCCTTCTCGCGCTTTAGCTGCTGTTGCTGATCCTTCTGCTTGCGATCCTTGTCGCCAGCCTTCTCCTCACCTCCCTTGGCCTTTGCCTTGGACTTCCGCAAGGATCTGCTCCGCAGCCTGGGCGATACGTCCTTGTTGGTCTCTGCTTCTGCTTCTGCATTATTGTCGGGATTTGGGTTATTTTTGTCCCCCCAATTGACCTTCTCCAGCGGGGAGCGGTAGAGGGGCAGCTTGGTCTTGGCCAGGAGGGCCTTAACTCTCGCCTCGGCCTCGGCATGGAGCAGCACCTGGGCCTCGGCCTGGGACTGCCAGTAGGCGTTCTTCTTCTTCGGAGCGGTGGCCGCCACAGCAGCCAATTCCTTGCGCAGAGCAGCATGGGTGTTCCTGGCCATGGTCAGGCTGCGTTCGGCGGTGAGGAGAGTGCTCTGGGTGGACTTTCCTCCCGGAGTTGCTGCATCACCCTGGGCCCCGGCCTGGGATGGCTTTTTGGAGCGCTGCTGCTTCTGCCTCTGCTGGTATGAGGAGGCGGGGGACTCCTTTTGCTGCTCCTGGAGCTGCTGCTGCTGCAGCTCCTGCTGCTGCTGCTGGGCCCATTTCTGGATGAAAGTCCGTTTGGGATTCGCCTGCTGCTGCTGCTGATGCCTGGCCACCTGGATCGATTGTCTGGCACTCAGGGTCCTGGGGGAGAATGGGTATGAGTTGGCAGAAAGGTGTCTGGTTTGGGTGCAATGATTGGTGATGGGTGATCGGTGGTTGGGTGGTTGGATTTGTTGGGTTTGTTGGGTTTGCTGGGTGGTGAGTGGTATGTCTGTGTTCCTTCTTATAGAATAACACCCTTCAAGGGATCCTAGGCTAATCATTTTTATACGGAATTCTTTGAAAGATTAGGTAACCAAAATTTCCGTTTTAAATGTTACATATTAAATTAAATTCCTTATTTAATTTTAGTTTAAATCCTAATTTTAAGTTAAGATTGGAAAATGTCTGTAAATAATACAATTATTCACTTTTGACTTGCCCAACTTGGAAGTATTTTCGTGATTAAAACCAAGATAATAATGTCTGATTTTAGGTGGTAAATCTTAATCTTAATCTTAATATAATATTATCCTTATCCTTTTTAAAAACTTATTTAGATTAATATTAAATATCCAATTTTCTAGCCTGGAATATCCTTACTATCTTACATAAATAAAGCATCATATGAACATGGACAATCCACTATCTTCTAACTAAGATACCTGTTCTATATTGAATACTATATATATTTTTGTACTATACTAATAATAGTTAATATTAGTAATTAAAAAGAATCGAACTTAGTCCAAGTTAATTATAAAACTGCGATCTACAACAATCTTACAAATGAAAACTATATATAGGTCAACTATTAACTTATTCAATTAAATACAGAAAGTATGTACAAAAGTCGGAGCATATGGCATATATATATATTTAGTGCTGATATAAATTTTGAGTCCTGCCAGGATAATACAAAATCTAGAAAGTATGTTAGAAAGTATGTTGCTCTATTGGCTCTGTCGCTGATTGAGGCGACGCAAGTGCGCGGGGTTTCGGTGTCTGGTGCGATGCGGTCGCTCCTTCGGAGGCTTCTCCTGGGGATGCGGCGCTACGGTAGTGGAGTCTGTGGAGGAGACCTCGCTCTCCTTGTTGCCATCGATATCCTCGCAGGGCTGCCGCTGCTGCTGCTGCTGTCGGGTGTTGGATGTGGCGGTCGTTGTTGTGTTGGCAATGGATGCAGCACGTCTGGGATAGGGGCGACGGCACCTGGAAAAGGGGACGACGTGCTAGAGCGGCTAGAGAAGCTCCACCACCCACGCACTACCTCGCACGCCTGCGCGCCCCCCATCTCCCCCACCACCATCACGACGTGCCCAGCCCCATCGGGTGGAAGCCTCGAAGCTCTCCTCGACACTCACCTGACCCGCGAGACGGCTCGCTGGTGTTTTGTGGAAGTGGTCTCCCTGTTGCTGGTCACTGGCGCTTGGGTATTCAGCTTGCGGGCACTGGTCCGGGACTCCGCGCCAATCATCTCGTACAGACTGTTGCGATACTCATCCACCCCGTACCGCACATCGTCCTGCAGCGGGGGATGGATGTCGATGTGGAGCTGCATGTCCGCGGATGCGGTCCGGAAGCGACTCACATACGGATGCATGATGGCCGCCTTTGCCGTAAGTCGTCCATGGGGATCGAGCACCAGAAGGGACTTCACCAGCGACATGGCGTCGTCGCAGCAGTTGCGCAGCATCTCCTCCAGCGAGTGGCGGCGATCGCGACTGATCTTCTTGCTGAGGAGCACAGTTCCAAAGCTGGCGCCGATGGAGTCAATGTCCTGTTGCGTCACATCCGGCAGGGCAGTCACTATCTTCTCAATCTGCGAGGGAAAATATCGGTCAGTTAGTGGAGAAGTTTAGTTTTGAATTATTTGTTAAAATTTAATAAATAGTTTGTATAATATTGGTTAACTATTTCCGAATTATGGTTTAAATATTTATAGGTGATATATTGATTAATTATTGGTGTTATATTAAGGAATTATTGGTGAATTATTTTATAATTAATGGGGAAAATATCGTTTAATTAATGTGTAACTAGTATATTATATTTAAAGGTGATGAATCGCTTAATTAATGGTGAATGATCGTAAATTTATTAATAATTTATTATAGAACATTTGCTGAATTAGATTATTAATTATTGTGTAACTATTGTATATTTAATTCTGATTTACTTGTGAAGTCTTGATTAATTATTGATTGGTGTATTAAATGAGAATTAAATGAGAATCATTTGTGTATTCTTAGTAAATTATTTGTGTTTTATTATTATTATTCTTTAAGAGGTAAAATGTGATATCATTAATTTTTTATTGATAAATAAAATCAATATTATCGGTATATATGTATATATATTACCTGATTGATAGTGCTGGTGCCTTGGAATAGAGGCTTCTGCCTGATCATCTCGCCCAGGATGCAGCCCAGACTCCACATATCGATGCCCTTGGTATATCTGAGAACATAAAACCGAGAGATTAGAGCCAATAAGGAATTAGCAAGGAACCCTTCTTAACCCACTTGCGACTGGCCACAAGGATTTCGGGGGCGCGATACCAACGCGTTGCAACGTAATCCGTTAGCATGGCATCATTGGCCAAATCGTCGAAGTCGGACTTCCGCTTGGTGGACAAAGTACGGGCCAGGCCAAAGTCGGCCACTTTGAGGCTGCACAAAAGTAATTACAAGGATAACATAATAAATTACAGAAATATTGGAAGATCGATCTGGGATATCCTTACCGGCATTTGCTATCTATCAAAATATTGCTGGGCTTGAGATCCCTGTGGATGACATTGCCCGAGTGCATGTACTTAATGGCATTGAGCAACTGGTACATGACGAAGCGCTTGTGAATGTCCTTGAGGACATCGCCCTTCTTAATTACATTATGCAGATCGCTTTCCATAAACTCGAATACTAAATAAAAGTCCAAATTGTTGGCAGCCCTGCGGGAATACAGAAACCGGAAGAGGAATATGTAAGTACAACAAAGATTTGTGGCGGGTTTGTGAGTGGACCTACTTGAATGTGTCCATGAGCCGAATGATGTTCGGATGGTGGCGAAAGGCGCGCAAAAATATCACCTCGCGGTAGGTGCGCTGTGCATCCGTTTCATCCCGGAACGCATCGAAGATCTTCTTGAGGGCCACCGTGTCCTTGTGCCTTTTGTCGGTGGCCTTCCACACAATGCCATAAGCACCTTTGCCCAAGCGCTGGAAAATATTATTTACGGTGTAGTGGTAGATGTTTTTTTAGTTTTTACTTCGGCGATTTTTTTTACTTTTTTTTATATTTAATGATTTAATATCCAATATCAGAAACCAAAACAAATTTATTTCCATTTTAGTATTCTCGGATGCTTGATTTTAAAGACATCATTTTCGAAAATGCCAAAAAAATATAAAATACACTAAGAAAAAAAATTATAACTTTGTATCCACATTATTATTTGGCTTATTTGTAATAGTTTTCCATTTAACTTGACTTATTTTTTAAATATTAAATATCTTGTTTTGAAGCGTTATTAAATCCTTTAATTTATTGTTAGTTGAACTCACCTTCCGCACATCGAAGATTCGCTCCACATTGTGGTCCAGCTCATGGATGCGTCGCTCGTGGGCAGTGCTGGAGCTTTGGGAGGCCATTTGTCCCTGGAGGATTTCCTCCTCACTTCCCGCTCTCACTCTCCCTCTTATCCTTCACCCAAATGTGAAGATCCTGGGAATTTGCTAATATCTGCTGAAGAAAAAAGGGGATTTGGATTCTAATATTAATTTTTTTTTAATAATTTTAATCACTGATTTTGGTTCTGCCCTATTTCTGAACATCTACCACATTAATTTGTAATATTAATTAATTTAATAATAGTTAGTTCTTTATATGGCTTACAAAATACACATCCTTTGCTGAATTTTTTCTTGTTGCTTCTTTAATAATTGAATTAGTTAATAGTTCAATGGAATTCTTAGTATTTTAAATACATGGCGAAAATCTATCCCCGCTGAAATCTATCCTAGCTGCCAGTTCTGGTGTTAGTGGTAGGTAAGTAGATCTTAGCGAGTGGCCACTGTAGGCCGTCGCTGCTGGTGTTGCTGCTGCTGCTGCCGCCACTACGATTGGTAGGAGCGCCCGAGTGGTTTTGCGGCTCCAACTGGAGCATCTGGCTCCTCGCGTGCTTGCCCTCATATGCAAACGGCATCAAGTATGTAAAATAAACTTAAACGGCAACAAGGACCAAGCAGAGCTACACGGTACAAAATGGTCACAGATATAAATGTCACATAAAATAAATCAAGAGTTCCCTTGGTTTATGATATGATTTTATGGTAAATTAATATTATTTTATTTTTTCAAAAATAAATTGGCTAATTCTATTTGAAATTGAAACATGAGTTCTATTTAATTTTCATTATATTTTTCATTTACCCATTATATAAATCATGCTTAAAGTTATTATTTTAGTTAAATGCAATATTTTCGTAATCTTATTTAAAATTATTTTCTTTTCATTAAATTACAAATGAATTCCCATGAATTTTTAATGATTAAAGATATCCCTCTGAACTTTTTCTCTCTGTGCGCAGCAAATCACCGGAAACGGAACAACGGCCATAACGAGAGCACAAATAAAAAGCGTCGAAGAAAAAAAAAAACACCAGAAAAGAAATGAAATGAAACGAATAAATAAATCGCGAGGCGGACCTGATTGAAACTGAATTATTGTTAGATCGATCGGGGAGAGAGAGCGAAAGCGAAAACCAAAACCAAAAAATCAAAGGGAAAGCAAAAGCAAAAACCAAAACAAAAACAAAAACAATGGAAGGGAGGCGGTATTGGCCTGGCAATGCCTACAATGGACCCTCAAGTGCCCAGGGCAACGTCATGTGGGGGTTCTCGGATCCACCTATTACCTTTGCTGTTGTTGTTGCTCCGGCCAAAACGCCGCAAAACAATCAAATAGAAATACAGGCATGCAATCAACTTTACTTTTTAGGGGGCAAATCGAAGGAAATCACCAACAAAACATGGCAAATGAATTTGTTTAACAAATAAATAGGCACAAGTGCTCTCCTCATATGGCAAAGGGCAACACAGGGCAACAAAGAACATAACTGGAAATGGAATTGGAACTAGAGCTGGAATTCGAATTCCAACTGGAGAAGAATCCGTTACATAGACACAGCCCTGTTTTTGTTTAATAATTTAATAGAAGCGAAAACGGGTGGAGTAGGTGGCTTAATTTATCATTAATTAATCATTAAATTATCAGAAGTTAAATTAAAAATCTATTAAAAACCTGCATTTCAAAAATATGCGCAAGCGCAACTGTCTGACGTCGCAATCTGGAAAGTAACGGAAAACAAACAAACCGGAACAGAACTCCGTTTTTTTTCCCACAACATACTGGAATGCCATAAGTAATTGAAAAATTTACTAATTAAATCAGATTAACAAAACTAAATCAAGTGTTGACTAGTGTAAACCCACAGCAGCAGCAGCAGCAACAACAGAAGCAGAGCAATTGAATTGGGCACACAAGTTTTAAAGTGGAGCACGTCACTTACCCGATTGAGGCGGCTGAACTAAGGATGGGGATGTACGGGGATCCTTGCCGACTGCTGGCAGGGTATTGCTTTGACTGATTGACACTGCGTCAACTGGAAATTTGCACAGGATATAAAATACAAAAATATATAGAATAGGGAATGTAACGTGAATTCCTAATCTTGAACCAGAACTGCAACGAAATGGTCTTAGATTAGTTGAACGATTTCTCTGACATTTCAGGTGGGGATGCAATCGGCAATCCTACCTGCTGTCAATATGAGCTTCCACCGAAGACTGCCGAGGTGCAGTCCAGGATCTTGAACATGGAACACAGCAAACGAAACTGGAAATGAAAGTCCCCCGATATCTGGCCTATATCTAAACTAATCCTACTTCTCTCAATAGCGCTTAATCAGTCGTCTCTCGCTCTTACTTGCTCTCCTCAATGTGCTGTCTCTCGTCGACTATCTCAATCCTTGTAGATAGTCCTTGAATTTTTTTTGATGGTGATCCTCTGGACACCGTTTAGGATTGACAATTTGTACGTTTCACTCGCGAACCCCGCGCGACTCAATTTGTTCCGATTTGATTTGAACGATGAATATTGGTTGAATATCGACATAGATGCGTATTTTTTGTTAGCTATATATACTCGGAATCGGGCAATGGATCGTTGGATCGTTGGATCGTTTTTTTTTACGCGCGCGCCCTTTGGTTCCGATTTTACAAAACTAAAGAGTCGAATTCAATAAAAAAAAGTGTGTGTGTTATTATTTTGGAATCGGGTCGTGTGTGAAGTAGAAAAGTTCCGGACTATAACTGCCTTCTAGAGTTAATCTGGCCTGTCAGCCAGCCAACTCCACGACTACTTTGTTCCGTTTGGAATTTCAACTGCACTCACTCCCCCCGGGTCTCGATTCCGGTATCCCGACGAAGTCCCAGTCTCAGTCCCACTCCCAATGTCCTTAGCCACCAGCCCCCGCCCTTTTCCCTTGTATTCTATAGTTTCCATCGTTTTCGGTGCCCGCCGTTTCCATTGGTTGCCTCCCCCGCTGGCTCTTCGATGAGTGTCTGCAGGTCCTGCAGTATCCTGTGAGTATCATTCACCCTAACTAAACAGCCGGAGTATTCACACTGGGATTAGGCATTGTTTTGGTATTGCATATATTAAAATACACTTGCAGATTCGCTTTATTTTAAATATATAATTTAAATTTATTATACATTCTTGTTTAATTTAATTTTTTTAATTTAAATAATGCGCCATTATAAAATATATGTTTTTGCCAGAAAACCCAAATTTTCTTGTAAATAAATGTTAAATTTTTGCCAGTTGTACATTTTATTTTATTTTATTTAGTCACATTTCTTTGTAAAACAATTTATATTAGTTTATATTCCCATCCCTATTGCAGAATCACAAAATACATTTTTTAAAAATACAAATCGAAGAAATTTATACAGTTTTAATAACTAGAAACCCCATCGAGGGTAAATGACTTGCATTTGGGTTCTCGCCCAATAAGAGCCTTTCCCTTTTATGGGCAGGTTGCTATCAATAAATGCATATTTGATGCTTAGTTTTCAATAACAAACACGGGCGTTCCCCTGGCCCGACGCTTGGCAACCACTTCTTCCCGCTTTTCCGGGAACCGACAGCCGGTGAATGTGTTATCCGGTTGCCCGGAGAAACGCGACACCAAAAGTTTCCGCCGATGTGTTGCTGTGAGGGAGTGCAAACATAACTTCGGGATTCTCGTACAAAGGGGTTTTCTCGCATGTCAGTTTATTGTTTTGTTTTGGTTTTTCTTTTATTTTCTTGGCTAACATTAAAGGAATGAATATCTATGGCTTTCGCTGTTGGTAAATGACTTTCTGCGGTTGCTGCTGCTGCTGTTGTTGTTGCAGTTGCAGTTGCTGGAGAAGTTGCTGCTGCTGTTGCTTTTCCTGCATCAAAAAAGAATATGGTATTAAAATATATTCAATAATATTTGTTTAAACATTTTTTTTGATGTGCCATCCTAGTGTTAATTGTGATTTCTCTAGTGAAAATACAAAATAGACATAACTTGATATTCTGTGGTTAATCAGAATCATGATCAAGAATATAATAACAAAACAGATTGAAATACAATTTTAAATTTGAACTGAACTAATATTTAAGGCATGATTTTTGAGGTATTAAGTTGATTAAACATATAATCAACTTTTAATTTTTCCATTTATCACTTAATCAGTGTTAAAACTTTGTTAAATTAAATTAATCCCACCTGGAAGAGTTGCTGCTGCGCCTGCAGCTGTTGCTGATGGGCCTGCCTGCGCTTCTGCTTCTCGAACTCAGCCAGATGCTCCTGCTGCTTGCGCACCAGCTCGTCCATCACCTCATGGTTGTAGGTGGAGTGCAGCATTAGCCCCAGCAGATTCGCGCGAGATGTCAGCTGCTGGCGGAACATGCGCTCCTGCTCCATCAGATCGTCCATCTTCAGCCACTGCCTCACACGCTCCAGGTCGATCTCCGCCCGTCGAATCTTCTCCCAGGCATAGTGCTTGAAGCAATTCTTCTTGGGCGCCCGGCAGAACTCGCCGGTCGGATTGAACACATTGTTAACCAGGGGTGCACCACACACATCCGAGTCACTGACCTTGGGGTCCTTGCTGTGCTCGGGACACAGGACCCTCAGGCGCTTGCAGTAGGTCTTGCTCGCCTGGTTGTAGAAGTCGCAGAACATGTTGTTGCCCTCCATGCGGGTTTGGAAGATGCTCCCGAAGCTGGCCTGCGACTCGTACTTGTTGAAGCACTTCTCCATGTGCTTGATGGCAGTGCGCGAGTGGATTTCGTGGCCACACGTGATGCAGTACATGCTCTGCTCGTCCTCCGCATCCCCCGCTTCGTGCGGCCTAAGTCCGTCGATGGAGCTGCGCTTGGCCCGGTCCACAATCATGTTCAGCTCGTCGGACCGCTTCTCCAGTTCGGCGAGGGCGAAGCGCACCATTGCTTGCTTCTGCCGGATCGATTCTAGCTGCTTCCGGTTATCCTCGGCGGCGTGACAGGGCGTCAGGTTCCACTCCTGCAGACGCTGCGGCAGGACCTGTAGAATATCAAATGACATTAATCGCTGACCAATAAGAGAAAAGTAAGACACCCACCTGGAAGATGCGATTGGTGGCCAGGTTGAAGCCGCACTTGTCGCTGCAGTACTTGCTTTGGGGTCTTGCCTGGCAGCAGCAGCTGGGACCGTGACACTGGCGCGTGCCCTCCAGCTCAGGATTAATGAAAACCTCGGGACTGGCGGGCCGCACGTTCGGGCCGTTGGCCTTGCGATCCTTGGCAGCGGTGGCCTTCTCCCTCTTCCGGCCAGGAGGCGCTTGACTTGGCTGGGACTCGGCGGCAGCCTGAGCGACGCAGGTGCGGTAGATGCAGCGCGGCTTGTGCCCCACGCGAATCCGGCAGGCGTCGCACTGGTTGCAGTTGGGGCGCCGGCAACCCTCGCAGGTGCCACATCGCTTGCCCGCTTTGGGTTCCCTCGCGTTGCTGTTCTTCCGCTTCATCGGCGCCGGCGGAGGATGCAGTGTGCCGGATGCGCCACCTGGCGGAGCACCCGGTGGCCCCAGTCCGGCATTCAGGCTGGTGGAGGCAGCATTCGAGGCGGCGGCCCGTTCGGTGGCCACCAGGCGGAAGATGGTCTGCAGCTCGGGGTTCTCCTTTTTGCAGCGCCGGCAGTAGTACTGCTTGATGTGCTTGGCCTCCTTCTCTGTGATTCCGATGCAGTCCCCATGGTACCACTCCTCGCACCCATCGCAGCCTCTGAAAGTGAAGGGAACTCGGCGGGATTACGACACCCTAAGGCCCTGGGCATGTGCATCCTTACATCATGAATCTGGAGCCGTCGGAGGTCCGGCAGATGCAGTACGCCTGGTCATCCTGCTTGAGAATTGTGGCTATCTTGGACTTGCGCTCCGGGAGATCAAACTCCCTTGCAATCTCTCGCCGGATCTCCTCTTTCTGGATTGGGATTGGAAAGAGTCATGTGTGATATGCCACATATGTGGGTTTCCATTAACCACCTACCGTCTTCTTGTATTTCCGCTTCTCCGCCATCGGATCTCTTCCAGCTCCAAGTGTTCAGTCCAGACCTCAATAACAAAAAAAAAGATTGACACTTGGTGATGGCACAGCTAAAGTTATCGATAGGCTGCATTGGAGATGTGCAAAGGCTCGTGATTTTTTCATGTGGCTTGCACATACGACTCGTACGTTAAATACAAAACCAGAAAACAATACTACTTAGAGAGTTAAATAAAAAACCCTAGTAGTCCTTGAACTAGTGAGCATTCCAGCAGTTGTATCTACATTTTCAATACATCAGAAAGTGCTTGCTAACCAGTCGAACAAGTGTTAAAATATCAGAAAGTGCTTGCTAAACAGTCGAACAAGTGTTAAAATTTATTTTTGGTTTCGTGTTATCCACCGGCGGTAACAAACAAGTGATTGTAATATATTTGTCATCGGTCTTCGTCCATCTCTAAATACCGCGCATTTGCCGCATTTTGTGTTAGCATTCGACGTTTCTGCATTTAACTGATTCTCCTACTGGGTGAGGTGACTCAAACCCCAAGAAATGGCGTCCGTGACCAACCTGAAGCAGTGCCCGCCAGCTCAGCAGAACCACATTCCGGAGCTGGAGCGCTATCCGCAGATCAATTTGAAGAATGAAATCACCGTGAATCCCTTGGGGCAGAAGATCTATGGCGGTCAGAGCTTTGTGGCTGTGAATGAGGGTGTTCTGAAGAGGATCACCAGAACTTTCTTCGACGGCGGCTTCTGGGAGTCCCTGGCGGAGGCGCGGAGCGCCAAGACCCGCGAGCAGGCTCCGGCGATCGCCCAAATCGGGGACTTTATTGCTCAACTCCTGGTTTCGGCCAACGGATTCAAACTGAAGATCTTCCCCCACACCCAGGAGCTAATCGGGGAGAGAATAGCGCAGTTTGTGGAGACCAGGTGTGTGGCATATTCTTGTTTCCCCCTTAAAATTTAAAGATCTCAACTGATTTCCTGCTTAACTAACTCGATCTTTGGCCTTTCTTGCAGGGATTGGCTGAACAGCGATGTGCGCTGTCTGGCCTGGCACGGGTACGTGTTCAAGCTGGCCGTGGCTGGAGTGGATGATGTGGTGCGCATCTACAGCAAGAGTACAAACTCTTTAAACATTGCCACAATATTAAGGGTAAATGGATAAGCACTTCCCCTGGTTAATCGTCCTTTTGAAATGTTTCTCTTATATATATAGAGCTCCAGCCAGACGCAGGTTACGTGCATGGCTTGGAGGCCACTCTCCGCCATGCAGATCGTCATTGGATGCCGGCAGGGCTTGTGCTTTTGGAATGTGGACAGCAGCCTGCATCTGGGACGCACCAATGCCCCCACTCAGATCTTCGAGCAGTGAGTATTAATGCTCCTGCGAATGTATTTCCTCTATCAGAGATCTCCCCCCATCTTGCAGTCCCGACAACATGCCCATCACATCAATGCAGTGGAACAAAGACGGCACGCGCCTGGTCACTGCCTCCATTGGCGATCGCTCTGTCCTCATATGGCAGCCAGATGATGGAAGGAGGCAGGCGGTGAGGCGTTTAGGCCCGCCTGGCTCCCTGCTTAAGTGGTCGCCGGACAATGACTGGTTGTTTGCGGGCACCGTGGACCGGGTGTTCCGTGTGTGGAGCTGCCTTCATCACTGGACGACCGAACGCTGGGTTTGTAGTCCAGGGGGACATGTCCAGACCGCCTGCTGGTCGCCCTGCGGGCGATTCCTGCTCTTCGTTAACAGCGCCGAGCCGATTCTATACCGCCTACAGTTCGTACGCCAGACCCTAGTCAAAGGTAAGTGAGATCCAGATCGAGGAGAGGCTTATCCAATCCGGGCAGTCTGTTCCCAGTGTCTGGCGCCTAAGTGATGGACAGATTCGGGGGGCAGGAACTGAGGCTGCCCAAGAGCAAAGCTGTCAGGCACAGGTTGGCGGCTGCTTCAGCTTCCAGACCGCCTGTATAATGCTGACTACAATAGAGAATATTTTTTTTGAATGATCGACTACTTTTTTTTTGTTATTAATGTTTGTTTCTTTGCCGTTCCAGCTTTTGCGCAGGAGAAGGAAGTCATGCCCATTGTGGACTTGGAGGCCTGCAGCATTGATGCGAGTGGCACGTTAATCGGGGGACCCGCCCAACAGGTGGCCTGGGATCCGAGGGGCAACTACGTGGTGATCACTTTCAAGTCCACCAACAGCATCGCCGTCTTCCGCACTCACATCCAGAAGTTCGATCTGCACATCTCGGCTGCGTATTACTTGAGCGGGGAGACGCTGGCGGAGCATCCTAGCTTTATCTGCTTCCAGCCGCTTTACAAAGACAACGATTGCTCCGTCCTGACCATCGCCTGGTCATCCGGTCGCATCCAGTACCATGCCCTTGACTGATCTTGGGAGCCAAACTCAGTTCGGTTTTCATTGTAATATTTTTTATTTGATTTGGTTTTTGTAAGCGTTAATAGACGGTTAATTGAAGTAACACTTTTTGGAATCCTTCGATTCTCGAGGACTGAGATGAATCCAATGGGCTGGGACTGGGGCTTAGTTAATTGACTCTCCGATTAAAACAAAATCACGTTCCCCATTCTCTCTTACAACTTATTCGACTTGAGTAATACATAGCGTTTTACAACTTCAAGACAGCTTAGCCAACACGAAAATTATTATCCATTAAAAGTTGGATATTCATATAGAATAGTAAGTATCTCCAAAGGAGAGTCACTTTACTTGCTTCCTTTTGGCATTCACAACAGATCCGTTTTAGCTTAAAAACAGTACAACAATGTTAATCATATATTTGTTGTTTAATTACATTGATATTCCTTGAATATAGTAAAGTTAAGTTTTGGAATTTAAAGCTGAACAAACTCAGTGATTATTGTCAAGTGGGGTGTCTTCCGTGGAACACAACTTGTCGTTAGATCAGTTCAATGAATTTGGAGTTGCTAAGGACACAACAACTATCTTGCAGCTGTAGAACGCTCCACATAAACATGAATATAAATATATGTATAAATATAAATAGTGGCATGTATATATATATAGTATACAACGTGACTTTCGATTACATAACAGAACAAAGTGTTAAATATCAAACATAATAGGGGGAACAAACATAGCTGAGGCAACGGAATCACACTGGGAGAAATACTAAGTCATAACGCACAACACATACACATATAATAATCAATCGGGCTGAGTTGGTCCCCTAGCTATTCTCCTTTCCTCCTTAAATATCGCCAAAGAAGTATCCCAAAGCGGTTGCCGCCCTCATCCTCACTGCCGCCTGTTCGTCCTTGAGCAGGACTGCAATTTTTCCGGCCACGGCCTCCGTCTGTGCATTCCGCTCGCTGAGGAAGTTGTGCAGGATGCCTGTGTGGATAGAAGCATTGATTTATTCGGGCGTACATGGACTGACCAAGATGGAAACTCACCAATTACGATGGCCGCACTGCCTCGCACCTCCGGCCACTGGCTGCGCAACTGCGGCAGACAAGACTCAATAAAGTCCTGGATGTGATCGGTTAGTTCCACAGCCTGCGGGAGAGGAGAGAACAGAAAGATCAGTGTCATTCGGACAGGATTGAACAGCAATAAAGACTCACAATTAGCTTGACAAACTCCAGAACAAAGCTGCCGTAGTTGAGCTGATGGCCCCGCTCCTCGCCCAACTGCTGCTGGGCCATCTCCACCACCTTGGGTGCGGGCAGGAGGCGACACACCCTCTGCAGGGTGCCCCTGCAGGCAGAAACAATGGCCGCCTCACTCTCGCTGAGATGCAGCAGCAGCGGGAACAAATTGGCCACCAGCTGCTCCCGCAGAGCCTCCATCGAGGACGTGGGCGAACTGCTGCCGTCGTCGTGCTTCCCATCGCACAGATCCCCAAACAACTGGATGGCTGCCTCGCGCATCTCCAGGGCATAGTTGCCCAGGAACGGACGTATGCGTATGGCCAAGGAGACGTGGAAGGACTCCACTCGCTCGCTGGGCAGGGCCCGCAAGATTCCCGACAATCCTCGCATGCTCTCCAGCGGAATGTTGATCAGGCAATCGCCCACAGAATCATCAACGCCCTTCAGCAACGCTCCGATGGCAGTGTCCGAGTACCGTTTGGCCTCCTTCTCGCCCAGTTGTCCCACATAGCCCATGCCCTGGATGCTAAGACCCCGCACCACCGCATTCGGGTCGGAGAGAGCGGCTCCCAGATGGGCCAGGATAGTTGCAGCCAGTTCTCCGGTGGGCTTCAGAGGCACCAGACGCGAGTACAGGCCCACTGCTGCCACCCTCTGGCCATCGTGCGGCGAGGCCACATATTTGCTTAGTGAGTTCACCAGCTGCCTCATCTGCGGACTGCCCAGCTGGAGCTGCTGACCCAACCCAATGGCCAGGGGGGTCAGCAGTTCGATAAAGCTGTGCCAGTCTGCACTGCTCGCCAGCTGGGAGTTCACAGCGAAGACGGCAGCGATCTGCTCCATCTCCAGGTTGGTGAGGAAGGCCTGCAAATGGGAGTTCGGGTTTAGAGGGGATTCTCGATTAATTGTCACCCAACGAACCCACCTGAAACGTTTCCAGTGCTATTTGGCAGGGATTGAGCTTGATCAGATCCTTGTTGGGCACGAAACCGAACTTGGACTTGCCCGACTGCGGTTGGTTTGGACTGGTAGTTGAGGCATTCACCACGAGATTGGGAGCGGCCAGATTGGTGTAGCTGCTCAGCGAGGTCAGCAGCATGCTGAACATGTCCGCAAAGCGAATCTCCAGTTGCTGAAGGCGGGACAAGAAATTATTTGTAAGTAATCCTCTAGAGAATTCCCCTGAGACTCACCCCCTTGATGTCCTTGCAGGGTAGCATCTCGTGGAGGGCACAAAATATGGCAAAGGGCTGCCCACTGGCCAACTTCTGGCGCTCCGTTGCCGAGGGTGTCTCTTGGTGTCCACCCTCCTGCAGGGAGGCTCCGCTGAGCAGCTGCAGGAAGTTATCCAGCATAAGGCCCGTCAGCTCGGGGTCGTTGCACACCAAATGCCAGTACTCCACCAGATGCGAGTCGTAGGGCAGATGTTGGCCCAGCATCTCGGCGCAGACCAGCTTGGGATGGTGCTTGGTGAGGGCAACGAGAGCCTTCAGCACACCGGATTTGGCCCGGGGCACCTCGCACAGTTGCAGGGCCGTCAGGCTGTCGCGCACCAGGTCGGGAATCGCATGGAACAGCTCCGAGCCCTTTTGCTGAATGAAGAACTTCAGCACCACGCTGGCGCCGATGGTGGAACTCTGCTCCGGATCCCGCAGGGATAGCAGTAGGGTTTTGCTGTAAACATGACCAGGAACATTCCATTACCATTCTTTTCCACTCCTAAGCCAACCACTTGGCTACTCACCAGAACTGCAGGTACTGGAAACTGGAGATGCGCGTCGCTATGATCTTGGCAATGTCGCCGGCCAGGTTGTAGATCTGCTTGGGCTCATCCGTGGCAATGTGCTCCTTGATGGCCTCGATCTCCTTCAGCCAGTCGGCGCTGCTGTCGATGCTGGCTATGGTCAGGGTTTCGTAGATGCAGGCGATTTCCAGGGTCTTTTGCAGGATCTCCACGGACACCTGCCGCACCGTGCCATTCGAGTCGATGCACCTGGGCACAATCTTCCCAAGCATCTGGCCAGTCTGATTGAACTTCGACGGAGCCTCGCACCCAATCCGCATCGCCTTGATGTACACCTCCAGGGTGTTGTTAAACACGTGACTGGCGCAGATGCGCACCTCGGAGTTGCGATCGCGTGTCCAGCCCTCGAGGATGCCAATGATCAGGTCCAGGGTGGCCGGCGAGGCGTCCATTTCGACAATGGCCCGCACCAGGGAGTTCAGCTGCGGCAGCGACTCGTTCAGGTGCTTGGCCAGGAAGCTATTCCGCTCGTCCTCCTCCTGCGAGTCGAACTTCATCTTCAGCTGCTGCGCGCATCCAAAGAAGTTCCGGCACGCAATCTCGAAGATGACGCCGCCGTCCACACACTCCTCGGTATCGGGGCCACCTGAAAAAGAGGAGATCGGGTCAATTGGAGTACCAAATAAAGTATATATACTCTTGATAAGAACACTTCGCTTACCTATCCGTATAAAGTCCGTGCCCAGCTTGAGGATGGTGGGCAAGAGGGGCAGATCGTGGAAGGGCGCCTCGATGGGTATGCTAAAGACCGTCACCATGATCTGATTGCGGTGACGCAGTGGCGAGGGCAGCTGCTCCTTGGTGGCGATCAACTGGTTGCAGATGCTCAGCAGCGTCTGCAATATGGCCGACATGATCGTTTGGTCCTTGTGCCCGGCCAGCTGCTGCATGAGGAAGGAGAGGAGGGTGTCATCTTCATCCAGATGCTGCAGGGACTGCAGCGGATCGGCCTCGTCCATGATGCGACCGAAGGCCTTGACCACCAGCAGGTTGCTCTTGTAGTTCTCCAGCTCCTTGTGCGTGTCCTTGATGAAGTGCAGGTTGCTGAAGAAGCCCGTCGAGTGCTTCCTGCCCCCCACCTGTGCCAGTTCCGTGAGCTTCTTCACCAGATGCCCCAAATGCTGGCGCGATATGTAGCCCAGGGCTAAAGCGCAGGGCTCGATCCTCCGTTCGTAGTCCGCGTGCTTCACATGCTTGTCCAGCCGCTCCTGGCGGGCGCTCGTCACAATGAGATCGATCTTGGTGTGGATACAGGCCACGTCGGTGACCTGCAGCAGGGTCAGGGCCACCGCCTGCATAAGCATACCCCTCTCGGCACTCAGGTCCGGCAAGTGCCACTCGGAGTGGGGCAGGCTGATGGGATACAGGTACATCTGGTCCGCCAGCTTGCTGGCCAAGCGCTGCGCGAAGTTGTCGTCCAGGCCGCCGAGGAACTCATTCGTTTCCAGGATAAAGTCATGGAGCTGCTGCCGGTAGGCGCTCTCCCTGTTGATCTGGAGCTGCAGGTCCGGTATGCGCCGCTCCCACAGCTCCTCCAGGGCGGGGTTCACCTGGGGATGGTAGTAGCGCAGGAAACTGAGGATGTTCGAGCAGCGTTTGATGCACTGCTGGTTGCTCAGTAAGGCCAGACACCTGGCGTAAATGGTCTCGGCACCCGGGACCGTCACTTTGCCCCGCCTCACCACTGCAGCACCGCGCTCCTCGCCAGCGGCTCCCTCTGCTGGAACATGGTCCGTCACAGTCTCATCGCCGGCGGCTACGTCGTACTCGATGTGCGGGGACTTGGCAAAGAGACTGGCCAGACACTTGGCCAGATTCCCGCAAATGTCCGTGTAGTCCAGCAGGATGAAGTAGTTGAGCAGCTCGCGCTTGAGCAGCTCGTCCAGAGTGCCCACCGTGGAGGCCAGCATGTAGAGGGTATTCTCGCAGCTGAGCACAAGGTTCGAGTGCTCCTCCTGGCTGCCGTGCTCCTGGTTAGACTTCGAGTACCGACAGCTGTGGCGCACCACAAACCACACGAACTCCTTGTCCCGGATGTGCGATTTCTGCGCCAGGGCCACAATGGTCTTCAGCAGGGTGAGTTTCATCTTGACGCCCTTCTCGGTCAGGATCATCTGCTTCAGGCACTCGATGCTCGCCGGCACCTGGCCCTCGATGTTGCCCGCACACGAGTTGAGCAGGTGGGTGAGTATCAGCAGGCACTTCATCCGCTCCCGCTCGCTGTTGTTCCGCAGATGCATGAGCAGGGTGTCCATGATGCGGATGGAGTAGGCCGGATGCCCGGCCAGCAGGTGGAAGCACCGCAGCACCTCGTAATGCCCCTTCACCGTCTGCGGCTTCTCGTAGTCAGGATAGACGTACACCAAATCAAAGAGATGCAAAATCAGAGAGTCCAGAATGTTATCCAGAACATGGGGGTTGAGGGCGAGATTGGTTTTCAGCACGGAGCAGAGGAACTGGGTGACCGCATTCCTGTCCACGCTGCGTCGGTAGAGGGCGAAGATCTGGGGCACCAGACGGGCAGCCTGGCCCTGAATGCGATCCTTCGGCAGCAGCGGGTACATGCTGGACAGGGCCTGCAAGATCTCCACGCACACCTTGGGCTCGCGGGAGTGCAGCCATTGGTTGAAGAGGACATCGTAGGCCACACTGATCTCCGTGGAGCACTGACCCTCTTCCTCCTCCTCCCCCCGCTTCTGCTCGCCCTCCTCCAATAGGGCCTCGCTGAAACGGCCGATGGCGTAGGCGTGTGCCTGCTTGATGTGATCCTGACGTATCCCACCGAGGTATGGCTGGCACCTGCTCAAAATGGCCTTGATGTGCGGCACCACACCAGCCGGATGCTCCGTGGCCAGCAGCCCGAGGCACTGCATCAGCATGAAGTGCGGCACGCCTTCGCCACTGGTGCCCTGCAGGGCCTCCATCACCTGGGCGCAGCTGTCGGCACTGCTCCTGCCAATGGCGACGAGAATGTGCTGGGCAGGATTCTGTATGAGCGGCACGTGCTCCGCACTCCGGGTGAGTTCCTGCAGGGCCAGGTTGATCAGCTCATGGTTGGCCACCGCCGGCAGAGGATTCTCCGCACCCACCACGCGTCGAATGCAGCTGAAAGATGCGGGATTGTAAGATTGGGTGGGCTGGGGTGATCCCGGATTGAACTTACTCCAGCAACATAGCCACTGTCTGCTCGCTCATCTTTGGCTGCTGCTTGCGGTACTCGCTGAGGATCACTGATGCCCGCTCTGGATGCGACTCCAGGATCTTCACGATCGCTTGCTGCATGGCACTGCGCACCGGCTCCTCCTTGTCCGTCAGCCCATCGAAGATGTTGTGGAGCACTCCTGGAAGGAAAATAATTTCTAATTATTTAACATTTATTAAATATTAATTTACATATGTAATTAAATAATCAGAATTACAATATTATAAGCTATAGTATGAGCAATAAAAAACATATTATTATGATATATGTGTGTAGATTTGGGCCTACATTCTATTATTTTTATATAATAACCTAAATTTGAACATCAAATATATAAATACATACATGCCCATGTATAATAAAATATATTAAGAAAAAAAACACTAAAAGTATTTTACATATAGAATGAGCTACAAATATTTTTATTTATACAGTTTCCTTGTATTTTTGTTTATAATTTAAAAAATTTTAAAAAGGTAATTTTTCGAGTGTACTCCCAAGTTGCATTAACAGATTTATATACATATATATTTCCTAGCCTAGAACAAAGAGATTTGTAAGAACTAAAAAAAAAACAAAGGGCAGTCATTCATGCAAAACCGTTAACTAGTTCAAAGTCAAGTTTACGCATGCTCTACATAGAACAAATACGGTTGAATAGGTTTTTGTAGATGACTATTATTTTGTACATAAGAATTAGTTATTTATAACTTATAATTGGCAGGCATAATGTTTCCATTTATTCGTATCACGTAAACTATGATTTTGTTTATACACGTTTGGTGCCAAGCGGTAAAAGAATCTATCTAGGCGCCGTGAAAATTATAAACAAAGGAACCCAGAATTAACTCCTAGGTGCCAATACAAACGAAAAAATAATAAACAAAAAAGCAAGGGCTTCGCGATAATAATGAACACGTCAGCCGAAAAAGACAATACGATATGTGCGATAAAACCCAGAGATTCCAGATAATCCAAATATTCGAATGCGAACCCTTATGTTTTCTGCTAGTTTTGCAACCAGAGCTGTGAAACACACACACACACACAACTCATTTGAATGCAATTTGTGGGTGTGATTGTGAAATGGTGTGTTCCAGTTGTTGTTGTCTTTGCTATTCGCGTTTCGTATTGATTTGTCATTCGAAATTTGAAGCGGGGAAATAAAACAACAACGAATCTCTGATTGCGGCTGGCTCCAAAGGTTGCAAAGATGCTCTTTTAGGGTTTCATTTGGGTGTATTTTTTGTTGTTTCTTGTCATCTTTTATTAGGGGGAGACTGGAACTGGAAATGGGGGTTGTGAAACTCAACAGGTCCAATGCACACACACGCACAAAAACCAACGAAAACATCGCACTTACAGCTACCGTCAGCACAATAGCACCAGACAGGCTTATTTTTTCTTTAACTATTTTAAGCATTAATACTAAATTGTTTAGGCAGTTTTGGTTTTTGGGAGACTTCTTCATTTGGTTCTTTGAACTAATTCCTAACTTTAACTTTGTAATATACAAATATAATGTTGCTAAAATAAATTTAAATTTTGTGCTTTAAGTACAATACCATTCATTAAATATTATTTCTGAATTGTTCTCTTTGGGTGCTATTTACTTGACCGCATCTGTTGGCATGTAGATAACAAAGTGGAGTTGCTGCTTCTTTTGTTTTTGTTGCTCTCACTCTCACTCCACCCCTAAAAACAACAAGGATTTCCAATATGTGAGACTACGTGCGAGTGTGTGCGTGTGTGTTTTGGTAGTCCTGGCGCCAAAGCTAATGCGTAGTTATAATTATAGACCAGGACAAAAGGCTGCGCTTAAGCATGGAAAACGAGAGATAGACACCGAGGCGTAGGAGGGGGCGGGGGCGACCCGAAACGCCCATTACACATTATAGGGGAAAATATAATTAGTATGTATGCGTGTGTGTGTGTGTGCTCGTTGAGTGTGTTATGGGGGATTTCCAGAGCGAGGATCTGGCGATATCTACTTTTCTCGCTCTTTCCTCGCTTTTCTATTTACCTTCCAGAATCGTTGGCTTATCAGGCGCCGCTGAAGAAGAAGAAGCAGCATTCGCCGCCCCAGCTGATTTGTTGTTACTCGTTGTGGTGTTTGTTGATCCGTTTCCTCCACCTCCGCCCCCTTTTCCATCAACGCCGCCGCCGCCGCCTCCGCCGCCGCGCTCATCCATCTTCTTGGTGGAGCTGCGCGTTCTCTTCCACTTCTCCAGCTTGTCGGGATATCGGCGAGAGTTTATTTGCACAGACGCACTCTGCGAATAGTGGAAACGGTACGGAACGAGCCAAGCGATAATTTTGTATCTTCGCCCTGCAGTTGCGAAATGTCTTTGTTGCCAAAGCTTCGAACAGTGTGACCAGGTTGCAAGTGCCGGAATATGCCAGAGCAAACACAATCCATTTCGGGTGCTGCCAGACCTGTTTGAGTGCTTGTAGTGCTGCCAGACACTTCTACGATCGGTTTGAAATTTAAAAAGTGGATATATTTCCGGTTCATTCTCTTTAGAATATGATAAACTAAAGGGAATATCTTCAAAATTATTAAAAATTATGCATTTTATTGGAGTATATCAGATTATGGATTATAGTGCATTACTTATACGAAAATATTTTGAATTTGTTGAGCCCAAAACCCAAGGCTAACGTCTTTCTCCGTTTTAAATATCCGTTGAAAATTTGAAAAAAAAACCCGGCAAATAAAACTTTCATGAACAAACAGCAGATTGAAACATATTCATCTGCGAAAAAGTGATAAAATAAAATAATGTCAGATATTAATATCGCGGCCCACAGCGATGTCCTGCTGCTCCGTTGCCTTGTCAAATGAAGTGCAACAATTAATTTTTTCTCTTTTTTTTCCTGTTGCGAGTGGGCGAGAGAGTGACAATTTTTGAGCCCGTTTCCCCGTAGTTTTCATCCCGGCACAAAAAAAAAATGCTGGACAAATTGCACGAAAACTTTGTACGCGTGCATGGGCAATAAAATACTTTGGGGAGCAAACTGTGCGGAAAAACTGCAACACACCGAAACAGGAACAACAACAACAACAACAACAACAAGAACACCAGCGGCAGCAACAGGGACAACAAGGACGACCGGGACAAGCAGGACATGGAATGAAGTTTAAGGGAATTTCCAATGTAAGCGCAAGATAAACATGACCCTTGGGAGGCAAACCGGGATGATGATGGTGGCAAGGGGTTGTGTGTGGGCTTGTGTGGGGCCGTGTGGCGGTGAGGCATTTGCAACTTTGGACCTCCGGTGTTCCCTGTCCGCCGCTTTGTCCGCCGCCGTGTGTCCTGCGAGAGTCCTGTGTGTAAACAAAACAAAACGCACATGGCCGTCGCCGCCGCCGGGCAGGGACAGTCATACAACAAGCACACGGACAACAACAGCATCAGCAGGAGCCGCAGCTGCAGATTATACGATTACGAATAAGGGATACACTTTCCCTTCCATAATTGGAATGTATTAAATAAAATTAAATTAAATTTGTAATATTTCAGTATTACATAGAAATACAATATTTTCATTAAGGTGATGTTATTTATTTCAGTTTATTGCAAATAATACAATGGATTAAATTTGCATTTATTCCTTTTTTATATTCAAATAAATAAGTTAGTAAAGAATATACATATGTTTATAAAAAAACTATATATATAGTAAATGAA
>JAJJHY010004047.1:2586440-2600202 GCA_021224005.1 Drosophila setifemur
TTCATCTGCATGTGTTTTGTGTTGTTTGCTTGGTCCTTGGTCCTGCACTTCATTTGCATTGTCCCTGCTTATTGTTTTGCGGTTGCGGTCTCGGCTAAGCCACGACACGAACCTCCAGCACTCCCCTTGCCTTTTGCCATTTTGCATTTGGCATTTTGCATTTAGCATTTAGCATATAGCATTTACCATTTAGAGGGCGCTATCTCAGTCTCGAAAATTGCATTTGCTTTGGTTTTTTGGTTTCCTAATTGGCAAAGCTAATTTGCGGCGAGAAAGGGAAAGCCAATTGTGTATAAGGAGTTTCCGTTGGGAAGAGTTGATATATGTACTTTACAATGTCACATTTGGACTTCATAAATAAGAGTTAAAATAATACTCCTGACTGTTCTGATATCAGGAGGGTATCACATTTTGAAATCCACCTTAAATTAGTAAAGTATTATTTTCTTAAAGCTTGAGTTTTTCAAAATTTTTAATTAAATTTGTAAACTCTTTGTAAATTCAATAAAAGTGACCACTTCTCAGCTCATAACTTTCTAAATTCAATTCAGATTTGAATCCTGAAACTAATCCCTATCGATCTGCTCCTAAGTCCTTCGATTTAATTTTTGTTTTTAATTTTAATTTTACAGAAATTTTAAAAATGTATGAAAAATCAAAATATGCTTATTTGGATACAAAAATTATTATACTTAATGTTCCTAAATCGAAAAGGTATAACATTATGAAATCTACCCCGATTAAGGTAAGTTATAATTTGTCAGTTTGATTTTATCTAAATTATTCAATTAATTTTTAAACTATACATTATTTACGGATAAGTGACCACTTTTTGGATCATAAATTCTTAATATTTGTTGTATTTTTCGCACAGTTTTTTCACTGATGAAAGTATATATATTTCTTTTAGACCCCTATTTTTGTTGCCTATTTTCTCTCTGTGCAGTTGCATTGGCTTTGGTTAATATGAAATCGAGTTGCAAAGCGTTGATCCCTGAAATCAGCTGAGTTGCAGAACTTTGTATCGGTCTTTTCAATCGTCTAATGCAAAATGCAAGCGGGCACAGGCACAGCAGAGTCACAGTCTCAGTCTTAGTCGCATTCGCATATTCAAACACCCATATTCAAGCATTCACAGTCACATTCACATTCGCTCGCACACTCACTGCCAAACACTCACATTCACCCGCATTCTAAGGCATTCAGAGTTTCCCTTTTGGCCTCGCTCTCGCTTTTATGGCTTCCAACTACTAAAAGCGCTTCAATTAGCGCTCTGATGAACTCTGATGAGCCCAAAGTTAATTATCTGCTAATTGAAGTGAGTGTACCTGGGCGCGTGTCTGTGAGAGTCCGTCGTGCGTGCCTGTGTTGGTGGAGGTGACAGCCTGACGGCCTGCCAGAGGCTTCCAAGTGGCCATAAAACCCATTCGCTGCGCCTAAGAGAAAACCCAGAAAACCTGCCCACTCAGACGCCTCAAAATCACAACAGGAAAAATATGCTCCAATGAAATTATATATCATTTGAGTCACACATGCTCAGGTGAGTGTACATATATATGCGGGCAGCCAGGGGCGTCGTAGCAGTAGGGAGCTAAAAATATATTTATACAATTCACACATTTAAATTATGACATTATGGTTTATTACAAAAATAGGTTTAAACATTTTTATTTCCTATACTATGCGTATACGTGATTTTGAATTAATATTTGATTAGTTCGAAATTACGTATACGCATAGTATACGAAATTTAGTACCTAATTCAAATGTGCTTTGGGGTTATTCATTTCTAATTATAAATAAATTAAATAAATATGTTTGATTTAAACATATATAAATACAAAATAAATAAATTAACTTGGATAAACTTTTTTCCAACGAAAGTAAATGAAAATGCATTAAGCATTAATTACTCTGAATTAAGACCACTCCAATTCTGCAGTTGAAGCCCGAATCAACTGAAATCAATTTCATTTCATTTCACCAACGCTCATCCGAAATTGAAGCTGCACTTGCGAAGGACTCAGGGCTAAGGACTCATTCGAGGACCCTTTCGAGTGGAGCCGGACTACGCCTCGTTGGCAGAGATTCGGCTCTGGTTCAGCTGGAGCCTCACGTAGAGGCCATAAAAGGAGCCAGGCATGTGTAGTTTAGAGACGAGTATAATAAAGCAGGCAAAGGAATGAGCATCATCATCAGCATCAGACGCATCCGTTGGGCTGCACTAAAAGTCCTTCCACCGCTTTCAGTCGACCTTGGATTGCTCTAACTTGACTTAAATATATATAAACCCGCAAAACGAGTCACCAAGCGGGGGGATCCTTCAGTATAGCTAAGCCAAACACGTGCCAACAACATGCGAGCTGTGAAATGTGAGGGTTAGTGGATGTGGAGTTGATGTTGTGGATGTATCTCCCCCTCCCGGACTCACTCATTTTGTAGTTGGCCACCTCAGTCGAAAACTATAAAGTGCTGTCGCTCAGCCAACCTAATGAATCTATCTACTCTCGGGCACTTTGCTGCCAACCATAATGTCCCTATCTACTCTACAAGAAAAAAGGGGAACCCATTCGATTGGAAGTTAGAGGAGAAATATAATTCAATTTAACTACTTGCTTTAATTCGTTAACAAATACGATCGATTTAAAATGTAATTTACTTACAGGTTTATTTATTTTCTTACTTTAAATAATTTACTTGACTCGGTGATTACTTGCTCATTTATTTTTTATTTAAAATAATTTAGTAGACTCGATGATTGCTTGGTTTTTTTAATAATTTTAATAATTTTGTTCTTGATTAATTATCGAATTAAAATTTAGTGGCTATCCTTTAAAGTTCTAACCCCGTTCTATAAATATTTTTGTATTGGTTTGTTTTTTTCTGGGTGCACTTGCACTACTCCTCTATTGGATGCGTGTGAATCCTGTTTTGATTTGGGCCTTCTGTCAGCTTATGCAATGCAACTTTAATTTTAATGCCCGACCGCTCGTTAGGCCAAAGGATCTCCGGGGAATTGGTCAGGCCAGTTGGTCGCCTCTTCTGTCCGCTGTCCAGTGTCCGTTGTCCGGTGTCCGCTTTCCGGTGTCCGTTGTCTGCTGTCCGCCGTCCCTGGGTGCGGCATGCACCGTTAAATCTCTTAATCGACATTGACGGCCACAGTTGGCACGAAAAATGAAATTCGTAAAACTTTTACCAGTTGCATTTTAGAAAATGGTCGCCAACCACTGGCCTAGGGCCAACTTTGCCATCTTGACAGGGGGCTGGGGTTGGGGTTGGACTAGGAGGCATCCCCGATGGGGATGGGGGAAGGGGGATTCGGCATTTCGGATGGAAAATGTCCAACTGTGTGCACCATGTTAATGGCAAATGGCGTTCGCCGTCTCAGTTGCTCAGAAGGCCACCACACACACAAGGGTGCCAACACAGCAGCAGGAGGAGGAGCAGGAGCCGGAGCCGGAGCCGGAGCAGGAGTTGGCTTCTCCAGCAGCATACGAGAATTTATTACACTTTAAATAACGTATACGTAACGTATTCGTATGCACGGACATCTCTATAAATTCGGGACGGGGTTTTCCCATTTTCCCGTTTTCCCGGCAAAAGCCGGAAAGTGTGTGCACGACATAAGCCAATTTCCATGGCAAAACGTTAACAACCTCGAAAATGCAATGAACTCAAGGACATACACACCATACGCACCCCGAACTTTTCTCGAGCTGTGAATATCCTTGGAACTTGGAATTTGAAACTGTGAATTTCGGAATGCATCAACTTCAACTCGCGACATTTGCTCGCATTTCTAATTAGATTATGTTGCTCGCCATCAGCCGGCAGGAGATCCCAGGACTCGGCGATGGGCCACCCGAAAGTCCTGAACTCCAACTGGAGTTTCCAGGAGCCTGGGACCTAGGACCTTGCCTGCCGGGGTCACCGCTAGCCGAGTGCCAAATTAATGAATTCAAACTTTGACTGATGGCCCCCGAAGGCAAAAGGGAGGCCAAGCTGGTGTTCAGCCCATAAGTTGGATGAGCTGCACCCAAAAACTGCAAACTCTAGTAATAAACTGAAATTATTTTGATATTTTTGTTAAAGATTCAACAATTTGCAAAAGGATTTTCTTCTTTTTAATAAAACTAAAATTAAAATAAATATTATTATCCTGAACTCCTTATGTTTGTTGTTCTATAAACATTTAAATGAACTTTTGCTTTCCGAAATCAGTTACTATTGAAAGGGGGGAAAGTGAATCGAAGGGCGGGGGTTGTGGACTTTTTAGGGGGGATCTGTCCCAGAGTTCTCCCAGTGAGTTCAAATGCCATTCGACCCCTAAAATGAAGCCATCAAAAACAAAGGACGCGGCGAGCGAGACCAAAGTGTTTTTGCACAGTGCGGTTCGTTTGACAACACACACACACACACACACAGTGGCGGGGGAAGGGGGGTTGGAAAGAGTGTTTTCTGGGGTCAAAAGTTTCCCCGTTAGTTTGGTATCACTTACTTTCGCTAATTAAACCAACCATCCATTGATGGCTGCCATCGAAACACCCAAGTTCATTCACTCCGGCTCCCCCTCGCCCACCTTTGTCCAGGTGGTGCCATCGCTTTGTCAGTTTGACAACTTTGATGGCCACATATCCGCGTTGCATCTGAATGGGAGCCTGAATGGGAATCGGAATCAGAATCAGAAACATAATCCCCATCGGAACCATCCGTTGCAGTTGAAGACGTCCATTGCATCCGTTGCCAAATGCGCGGCATTTAAATTTCGCTTTGTTCTCGGTCCCCGGTTGGATGGCTCTTTGCCTGCTGCAGGTGCACTGGGAAAAATGCCGATCAATATTAGGAAATTATTAATCGATGCGAAATAAAAATCAACTCTATCTTGAATTTATTTCCAGAGGTTGAGACACAGTTTCTAAATATTTTAAATATATTTTTGAAGGAATTATTAAAAACAACATTCATAAATTATTTTGAAACTTAAAAAAAAATTTTAAATTACAGAAGCTTCTTCATATATACAAATTTACCATTATATTATTGATTAACAAATAAATTAAATAGAAATGGCATGAAATTCTTTCTATATTCTATATTTAATATTACTTTGTATGTCACTTTAAAACTATTTTTATTGTAAATAATTTTTATATTCAAAATTTTATGTAAAACAGATTACAAATTAATTGCTTTGATAGAAAACCATAATATTCTTAGCTTTTCTTATTTTTTAATATTGTTTTTAAAATCCTTTTTAAAATTGTTATTAAAATAATTTCCATATTTAAAATGTGATGTAAAACAGATTCCAAATGAACTTCATCGATTGGAAACCTTGATTTTAAAGTGATTTAAACTGTTTTAAATATTATACGTAATTAATTCAGAATTTAAATAAAATTTCCGAGTTGAATCCTTCCTCCGTAGTCACTGTGTCAAGGCGTAAAACTCACATTTTGTGAATACTTCATTCCCCATGGTGTTTTTATTTATTGCCTCCCGTGTGCGAGGAGCACAGCTCCGGCTCAATGGCAACGGCTCATCCTTGGGTGGTATCGCTGGTTAAGAGTCATTCCATCGGCTGGGGATTCTGGAATTTCCCACTGGCTGCACTCTTGGATTTCGCTGCATTTTTTTTTGTTGAATATTTTTTTCCCCCCTATTTGGATTGCAGCCTTGCAGAGTTGACAACATGGATGGAGTTCCCAGAGCTACCCAGCTGAGCTGTCGTCAGTTTGGTCCGCCTGAGTGGCAGCTCCAGCACCGTCCCCTCCCGACCCCGTGGGAGGAGTCCTTTTTAAAACGTCTATCGGGAAGTGTTAACTCTTCTTTTCGCATCCTCCGTCCGCCGTCATCAGGAGGTAGCTCGACTTGGCATGGTTAGTTGCTCGGTTGGTCGGGTCATCCACTTCCCACACTTTTCACACGCTCCTTTCCCACTCCGGCTCGGGGTTTTCCGCTCTTCCGCTTTTCCGCTTTCCACTTTCCCCTTGGCACTGCGAGAAAGGATCCCCGGACTTACTGGCCAGTCCCTCGCCGCTTCCCACCTCTCGGTTCCTGCCGCCTGTCCTTTTCTCCTCCTGCCACGCCTCATTTTTATAGAATCACACGGTTCGCTGCCCTGTCGGCGACAGCAGGTACCACATTCTGATCCGCCCAGTACACTGAAAGAATTTCCGATTCTTGTGAATATTACCAGGGGTAACTCAATGTTCTATTAACTTTATTTCCATATTTAAAAACTTTCTATGGCACCTAGAATAAAAAAAATGTTTTTGTATATTTATTATGTTTACGTAATAAAATTTGTTTAATTAATAACATTAATTTTCTTTATTTTCTTTAATATAATTAATNTTAATGTTATATATTTTTTTTATTGCCACCAATCATGAATATCTCCTGTAATATCAATTTTAATATATACTTTTTTATATAAATTTGTATACAAATTCATAACTACATTAAATAATTATATGCAAAATTATTTCCACTGTAGCTTCCCTGTAAGGTGGCTAGGGGATGGTTTTGTCCGGGGGCGTAGGGGTGAAGTACCCCTTCGTTTACCTTAGCCGGATATGTGCGGTTGCCGGAAAATGAACTTATAACTTGACTTGTTTAACTAACGCATTTAAACGATTTTCCCCGTACTGCCCCAACCACTTTCCCACCACTTTCCCCGACTTTTCCCCGACTTTTCCCCCCTTTCTTTGGCTTATCTCGGCGATTCTTTTGCATTTTTGCGGGTTAATTTTTTTTGTCGTATTTCGCTTCTCGTTTTCGCTTTCCCTTCGCTTAACTCTGGGTTTGTGATTTAATTTGCAATTTGATTGTAATAGATATCAGAGAGTGTGAGTGGTAGAAGGACCTCCGCAGGACTCTCATCTCGCCATTTTTCCGCTTTTCTATTTTCTGTGGGACAGGTTCATTGGCCCTGCGGCTTGTCTTGGCCAGCTGAGCGTTGCTAACCCAATGAGATTGTCAATTAGATGGAAGCTGTTTCTGGTTTTTCGTACTTCATACCAAATTACAATGCGTTATTTCCCCTCAAATATTGAAATATATATTACAAAATATATATTAGAAATTAATATTCCGGGTATAAAGACCAATAATAATTGAGACATTAAATTGGTGATTCTATTAATGGTCAACTAACCATAACCTTTTTAAATCAATTATTTTTTAAACGCGAATTTCGAATACCGAAAAAATTCAAATTTCTTTTTAGTTATTTCGCTGCTAGTGCAACATGTGGAAAAAGCTTGTGTTTTTATTTTTGGTAGTTCAGGTTGTTTAGATTGTATTTCTATATATAGTACATATGTTGATTTATGGTATATTTTAGATTTCCTGCAAATTTGAATTCACCAACACCGTTTGCAAGTCTTTCGACAAAGAATTTGCTGACTTTAGGTATTGCTATTTGAAGTCGGTGAACAGGAGCTACAAATATATGTCCTTTCGATTGGATTTATACAAGCCGCCTATTACCAAAATCAAAGTATGTCTATGAATGTGAATTTCCCACTCTAACTCTAATTTATTTCAGTTTAATTTGATAATATTCAAACGAGTGAATGGCTACAGGCCATTTATGTACAATATCACAGTCGATGGATGTCGCTGGTTGGGAAGCATCGATTCAAATCCATTTATGGCCTTTTTATATGGCATTTTCAAAGGATACACCAATATGAATCACACTTGTCCCTACGATGTGAGTAGCTATTGGTATATTGGTACCAAATATTAACATTTTCCCCTCTATAGCATGACATGTGGATTGAGAAACTTCCCATCTCAGTTATTAATCACCATTTAACCAAGGTTCTACCTGTTCCGGAGGGCGATTACCTTCTGGAGTATTACTTTCGGGCCAACGATGTTGATCTGGGGCTGATTAAAGTGAAGGGTACTGTTTCCTAATAATAGTTCAATATAATATATCGCACCGAATTGTTTCGTTTCCAAGTTCTTCGATCACTAACAAATACTTATATATATAAATCTGTAACATTCGGCCAAAAAATTCCTTCATTCCTTCGCTTAACTCTGGTTTTGTGATTTAATTTGCAATTGGATTGTAATAGATATCAGAGAGTGTGAGTGGTGGAAGAATCTCACCAGGACTCTCATCTCGCCATTTTTCCGCTTTTCTATTTTCCGTTTTGGCCCGGTTATCAGGGGCAGGTTCATTGGCCCTGTGGCTTGTCTTGGCCAGCTGAGCGTTGCTAACCCAATGAGATTGTCAATTAGATGGAAGCTGTTTCTGGTTTTTGGGCTTTATAATTGGATCGGACTCGATTGAAAACAGCTGGGCATTTACTGTGGCATCCTCTCAGCCTCTCAGCCTCACCCCAAACCTCATCCCCATCCGCATCCGCATCCTTGGGTTGAAGGATTATCGAGAGGCAAAGCGATTGTGGCCAAGGAAGCCCCAGATAAGTTTGCAATTAATTGAATTTTGCGCCAAAATTTGCAGGTTTCAGGTTGTGACAATTTAAGTGGCGGGTATACATATAAAATATTACAAAAATATTATTATGCACATTATATTTACTAAATTTATATTTACTAACACAAAAGTATATATGAATATCTACATATAATTTCTCAACTAATATACAAATGTTGGTTTGCATTTGGAATAAAGCAATTAATCCAATTTAAATGTGTGATTAGGCAACCTTCAAAACTGGTTCATTACAAAAACCAATTGGGAGTAGATTTTGTATTAAAAAATATAAATGTTAAACTGATTTTATGGTTACCCTTATTTGTTTTTATTTTTGATTTAAAGTGGAATTCTGGAAAGCATTTTCCCAGGAAATCCCTTGCCGCAAAAAATGCCACCTCATTCATTTCGTTTAAAGATGGGACAAAGATGGCCGGGTATCAAAATCAATTACCATGTGACCATGTCAAGAGCCAACAATATCCAAGACGGAAATTTAATTTTCACAAAAAAAAAGGGCACCCAAAAATGGGCCCCGAAAAAAACAGAAAACGGAGGGAAACTTATAAAAGGCCCGCAGCTATAAATCATGAAGAGGGAGACGAAACACACACTGCGAGAAAAAACGCCGGTCCTGGGGACAAGTGTAATAAATTGTTTGACAAGTTGGCGCGGCCGCTGTCGAGCAACATNCCGACTTATATACTAACTGCAACAGATTGAAGGGTCGGTGCCAAGTTTCAGCCTGATAGCTTTAAAACTGAGGGACTAGTTTACATAGCAACCGACAGAAAGACAGACGGACAGACAGACAGACAGACGGACAGACAGACGGACATGGCTAGATCGAGTCGGCTGGTGATGCTGATCAAGAATATATATACTTTATAGGGTCGGAAATGTCTCCTTCACTGCGTTGCAAACTTCTGGTCAAAATTATAATACCCTCTGCAAGGGTATAAAAACAGAGGGAAACTTATAAAAGGCCCGCAGCTATAAATCATGAAGAGGGAGACGAAACACACACTGCGAGAAAAAACGCCGGTCCTGGGGACAAGTGTAATAAATTGTTTGACAAGTTGGCGCGGCCGCTGTCGAGCAACATGTTTATTATAACAAATTGCGCATACGCCATGTGATGCCGCCGCCCGACAATTTGAATTGCACAGATAAATCTTTAAAGTGACCATAAAAAACGGGTGTCCCCTTCCCATGGCTATATAATTCGATTTGGGAAACAAAAGTGCGGTAAACAATCAACATTTAACGCTCAGCATTCAGCCGCATTCAAGCAGCCAACTGACAAGGCCAACTAAGCCACTCCACGTGGCTTAAAGGCTTTTTGAGGCCCGGCCACCGGCATGTCAGCTCGAATTAGTTGGCTCGCCTTTCCTGGCCATCTCTGCTGCTCCTGCTGCTTGTGCTACTGTTCTGGTCTCGGTTTCGGTTTTTCCCATTCTGCTCGGTTCGGTTTCCGTTTCCGTTTCGGTTTCGTTTTGGCAGCCGTAAATTTCCACGTGCCTTGGAGGAAATTTGCGTCTGTCTCTGGAGCGAAACACGTGCCCAAGACGAATGTCTCAGCCGGTTTCGAGGGTTCGAGAGCTTTGAGGAGGGTCCTGGTGGTCCTGACGGTCCTGGTGGCTGGGCAAACATCAAGGGGACTCTAGAAAATAGGCCAAACATTCAGTATGTGGACCAGGTTCCGAAGCAACCAACCAACCAGGAGTCGACTTAGAGATATCCTCTTATTTGGATGAAACATATTAATGAATCATATATGAAATAATAATATTTTTATTTTAAACCCTAAAAACGTGTATTACAAACTCTTTAGCCAATTGAGAATACTCTCTGTCAGTGTATACAAATTAAAGCATTAAATATATTTTGTTAATTGCTTATCAATGAAGCATAACCCTTTGAATGTGGCTATTAAAAATACACTTTTAATTGATGTAGTACACAAATTTCCTAACCCAAATTTATTTTATTTGGTTTGAGCTTTAGTTATTCCGTCGGTTGTCTAACATGTGGAAATCGATAATTTTTTTTGTGATTTTTTATTTGGTTGTTAAGGTGGTTTGACTGATATTTGTGTACTATACTCGTATGTTGTTATCTAGTTGATATGATTTCTTTCGAAGATTTCCTGCAACTTGGAGTTCACAAATATTGTGTGTACATCGCTGGACAAAGAATTCGATGACTTTGAGTACTGCTACTTGAAATCGATGAGCAGGAGCTACAAATATATGACCCTGAAGGTGAATCTGTTCAAAATCCCCATCACCAAAGTCAAAGTATGTCCGGGAATGGAACTTAGTGTCCCCCCTTTAACTGGAATCCAATAATTCCAGATAAATGCTGCCCTATATAAGCGATTTAATGGGTACAGACCCTTCATGTACAATATCACAATCGATGGCTGCCGCTTCATGAACGACACCAAATCGAACATCGCAATGGGTTTCTTATATGAAACTTTCCGTCCGTACTCAAATATGAATCACACTTGTCCGTACGATGTGAGTGCACTAAAAATAATAATAATAGTAATTCAAAAAACCTTGGATTAACTTTTCCGCCCCTGAAGCATGATCTGATGGTTGAGAAGCTTCCCGTCTCGTTTGTTAATAACAGAGTCACCAAGATTCTACCTTTCCCAGAGGGCGACTATCTTCTGGAAACCCACTGGATGGCCTACGATATAAATCGGGCGATCGTTAAAGTGTATGCCACTATATCCTAAGTGATTATTTGGATATTCTTTATTCCTAAATTAATAAATTTTATAAATGAGTAAATTGCAATATTAATTCACAAAAAAAAAAAATGATAAAAAACTGACATAGAAAAGTATACAACAATTAATTGTTAAAAACAATTAAAATTATTGAAAAATCTATTGACATAGTTTAATATGTACACGTAATTAGTTAATCTAAAACTATTTTAGTACACTTTAATATACAATTATTCCTTTGTTCCATTTTTAACTAGTTAAACTTATTTGTCTGCATGGTTTTGTATTTTTAAAGCATAATTAAAACAACATATATTTACATTTAAAAATGGTTCGTTTTTCCAATCTGATTTTCATATTTGAAGTTTCATTTTTATCATATATAATATACCCCTCAGCCTCTTCCAGGGTAGCAGTCCCTCGTCCGCCTCCGTCTTATGGCCAAAGTAATTCATACTTTTTTGATTGATATATGCCCCGCTTTGGCCAAGAGCTCACGAGCCACCGAACCACCGGAGCCACCGAACCACCCGCTGACCCAGAAGCGGGACTTTGGTGGGCGGGTTTGGGGGGTGGTTGGGATTTCTACAGTACACATATATTTGTCTTGGCAATTTAGTTGCCGCTTTAATTGCATCACAAAATGTTGACTTTGCACTCGATGGTAAACCGGAGTCCAAAGTCCGGACACGGCATCGCACGGATGCACGCTTAGGTGCATTAGTGGCAACGACTCCACCGGAGTCTGGAATTGTGGATAAAGAGAACTAAAAAAAAATTAACATATATATATTTCCTTAGATATTTTATGCATTTTTTACTGTAGTGATTTAAAAAAATATTTTTTCAATTATTTACTTATTTTGCCACTATAATTTGTTATAAATATTTCTTGCATTTCCACAAGACTATCTATTTTTCTGAGTGCATCTTCGCAGGGCAACGCACACACATTCACACCTAAAGTTGAGTATTTCATGGGTGCCCGAGTGTGTTTGTGCGGTGCATTAAATAACCGTAACTATGCCTCTGCCAAATGCAAATCCTGCAGATACTCGAGGGCCAAGTGCAGATACTTTTGAGGGCGCATTCACACCTCCCCAGCTCGATTTCGTGCCCAAAAGTCCGACTAAACGATAAATTGTTGATATCGATTCGACATGTTAACCACTGTCCCACCGAGAGTGCCTCCTCCAAGTGTTGCCCCGATAAATCCCTTGGTCCATTTCCCAGTTAGAACCCAAAACCATAAACCACAAATTAACCGAAACCATTCGAACGCCCCTCGATGAGCTATGAGGATGAGAGGAGAGTTCCTTCGAAAGTTTTTTTGTTAGTTTAAAATTAGTGTATAAATATGTTTAAGAATTGTATAGTTTATAATTAAAAATATATTTGAAATTAATTATTTCACATTTGTATTGATTATGGTTAATTATTTTAAATAATTTTGATTTATTTTTATTTAAGTATTATTTTTGTATACTTCAAATTTTCGGTGTTCTTGATTTTATTATGTAATCCAATAGTTTTCTTCTTTAAAAAACCACAAACTTTATTCNAAAAACCAGAAAATGTATTCAGAATTAATGTGTTTTTAGGGATTCTACTAAAAGATTGTTAACTCTTTATGTTTTTATAAGTATCTGGAGAATATAGTTAACTGAAATGAGAAAAAAAAACACTTGAAGAGAAGTTCATTTGTCACTTCAGTTTTGCCATCGCCACATGAGGTGGACAAATGAGTTTTCCGACTTTCTGGATTTAAGAGCCCTCAGTCCTCAGCTCCAACTGCCACCTGTCCGATGTCCGGGGGATATATAGAAGTCAGCTGGCTGGCTTTTTAAGTTGCCCAACTATTTCCATTTGCGGGAAATGGGCAGAGGCAAAAATTGTTGGTCGACTTTTATGCTATAAATATTTGACACTTTTCTCAGCTATTTGTTGTCACTTTATTTAGTGCATGGCCAAGTGATGTACCAGGAGCGGGACGGGGCGGGACGGGACGGGTGGTGTGGCAGGATGTAGAGGGGGGCAGGGGGAGGTGTGGTGAAAGGATCTGCAGGAAGCATTTGGCACTTTCACTAGGCGCTGCGGACATGTTGACACATGAAAAACCCAAAAGAAGAAGTCCGCTTGGCATCTGCTAGTCTAAAGTTGACAGTCTCCGCTCGAGTTTTCATTTATGCACTGAGAGAAAAATGGTCTTATAACCATAAAATATTCCCCAAATTAATAACAAAATTTAAGGGTATTGGGAATATATTTTTTTGGACGAGGAACAAACAAGAAAAAATCATAGTTTCCTTTTTATGATAAATATAAATATATTGCTTAAATGTTGTTTCTATTAATACAACAATTGTATTTAATAAAACTGAATTGTTTCCCAGTTGCAGATCTTATTTCTTATATTTTGAGATATATAGTATATGTTTTCACTGGAAGAAAAATGGTATTAAAACCATAAAAAATGTTCCCAAAATGAATAACGAAATTTAAGAGCATTGGGAATATAAAATATATGAACAAGGAATAAACAAGCAAAAAACATAGATTCA
>JAJJHY010004047.1:2611304-2623597 GCA_021224005.1 Drosophila setifemur
ATATGTTTGAAATGCATGCTCTACATTTTATGATGACTTATATTTAGAATACTTTTAGTAAATTCCTTTTACATTTAACTAATTTTTTTTTTCAATATTTGTAAATGTAAACAATTTGTTGTTCCCCATTTTTTTTTTGTAATAATTTTTTGTTGTGTGCTCTTCATTTTGTTGGTGTTCTTCTCTGGTCTTGGCTCCTTTTTTGGTCTTTGGTCTTTGGTCTCCTCGGTGCAATTGAATTTCGCCTCAAATCGAATCGAATCGAATCAAAACGAATCGCATAGAAACGAATCGAATGGAATCGGGTTTTGTGTGCACTGCAATGATATATCGTACATTTATTTCGAGCAACAATTGTTTTGGCATTAAAAATCGAACGGCGGCGGCGGCGGTGGAATTGATGGCTCCGACTTTGGGCCACGTTCGATGCTGTCGCCGGTGCCATCGATCACACTCGAAGCGAAATAAATTGAAACTAATGCCAAAATGGCAATCAATGAATGTTGCTGCCACACCAACAGCAACAGCAACTTCCAGCCTGCAACCTGCAACCTGCAACTTGCAACAGCTGTTTTCGTTACTTTCCCGTTCGCAGCAACTTGAAAATCCTGTTGTTCGTGCCGCGTCTTTTTTCTTTCTGTAATTTCAGTTTTTTTTTTCCAGGTGAAAATGGTTAGTGGAGCAGCAGCGGTGCCTCCACTTTCTAGATGAAGTAGAAATCAAGTGGCATTCAGAAAAGTCGCTCGAAATTCGCCAATCAACCGGAATGGGAAGTCCATCGGTGTGTTTTGACAGGGGAAACTGAAATTTCTATTGTTGAATGGAACTTGTTTTTGCAATTGCAATCATTTTATAATCAATTAACTGGTAAGCGAGTGTATTTATAAATGTTTTTTGAATGTATTTGTTAGTTGATTAAATAAAGAGAATGTATTTTCATTATTTTTATTTTGATATCTTTATATTTTTGTTGTGAGCGATAATTCAACCATTTCACATTTTAATTATTTTTTGTTATTTTAGGAAATACCCATTATCCGAAATCAAATACATATAATATGCTTTAATTAATTATTTAATAATGATACATTTATTTAGTAAAATATATATTTTGTTCGTATTTCTTTTACGTTGTGAATGATGATCCAACATTTTCAATTTGTATATATTTTTGCTATTTTAGAAAATACCTTTTAAATGGAATTCTGCTGAGCAAATCCAGAAATCCTTCGGCAGGATAATGGTTGGTTATTTTAACCCTATCTACGTTGCTGGGATTGGGGGGGTGAAATCATAATTAACACCACCTGCAAGTTGACCCATCCCGACTTGACTCCTTTGAGGAACACATCGCACCTAATAGTCAAAGTGACACGCTAAGCTGATTAACTCTAATCTAAAGTTGCAACCGGGGAAAAATAGAATGCCACACGAACTTCAGCTGAAGGAATAATAGGGAAAACTGGGAGAGAAAAGCACAGCTGCACGGTGAGAAAATTCGTACAAGTTCTATTTGAAATTTAAATTTAAGCATATAAGATACCAATAAATATTAAAATTAATTAAAGATCATCATTTTAATACCAATTAAAATGTTGGATTTTTTGATTTCAGTATTTCATTTATTACAAATTTGAACTCATATTTTTTTGAAGTGTAGGGACCGAAACACAACGAGGACTGTTTACATTTGTCAAAGATTTGGGAAAAAGGCAAAAGAGGGTTTTTGGTAGAAACAGAATGATATGAAGACGGGCACAAGAGCACGAAATGGAAGGAACAGAAAACACAGAGCCAGTAGTCGAGTAGTTGAACTCCAGCCTACGGACTAACCAATACCTCGTACATAAATTCAAATAAATTAATTCAGCTTAGATTTTTAGAATAATACAAAAAAGTATTATTTTTGGATGGGTACTTTTACGAAATATGACGGAATACCAGGGTAACTAATTTCTTTAGTTACGTATACACTTTTTTTATACACCAAAAATATTTTTATTTTTTGTTAGAAAATACTAAAAAAAAAGTTTCTTATGTTTTATTAAATTAAGTAGATTTCCTTGAATAAATAAATTGTTGTAAACAAAATAAATTATACAGCTGTCATAGGTACAGTAAATTTTGTACTTTACTTCTATACTACATATATACCCTATAAATCTGCTCCTAATGGGCATAATAAAGAGGATCCCAAGGAACTGGCGCAGCAAACTGATAAAAATGCACCTCTAAACATGGGGCCAAATTGACCCCTAAATCCGGATCCCCGAACAAACCATCCCGAATCCCCGTCTGAGACTCTTATCTGTCTCCGGATTTGTTTCGCTTTTTCCAGACTCCATCTCCAGCTCCATCTCCTGCTCCACTTTCATCTGCGCTTCCATCTGAGTGCCATCTCCTCCGCCCATTCGATTGTGTTTGTGTGTTTAGAGAGAGTGTCTGGCCCCATCTGGCTTGATGCCGTGTCCCCGTGTCTCTCTGTATCCTCGTGTCCTTTTGTCCGCGTGTCCTTGAATTGGCTTGGGGTTCGGGACGGGGATTGGGACTGGGACTGGGATTGGGATTGGGTGTCGGGATTTGTTTTGGCTTCCCTTGTATTGGCTCTTCTATCTGCTCCTGCTCCTGCTCCTCCACCTCCGGAAAAATACCTGACCTCACCACCATAAAAACGGTTCGCGTCCTAAGCTGACTGCGAAAGGATGATGACAAGGATGAGGATCAAGTTGTCGAGCTTTCCCAGCAGCTATCCACATATCATACTTAGCTGATAATTAGTTCATTGACTTGCTGTCAATAACTATTTTATGAGCGTTAATAAAACAATCATTTTTAATTTGATCTAAATTGTTTCTTATTTTTTTGGGTAGAGCTTAAAATGGTGTACAAAATAAATTTAATTCGGATTTTATAGCTACAAATTTGGTGTAGTAAATTTAAAATAAAAAATTGTCTATCAAAACATTTAGATTGAGAAAATCAGACTTTATTTACCTTGAAATTGAATATAAATTAAATGTCGGGAAACATTATGTATATTATTATTTTTTTCCTTGATTTAAATATTTAAAGTAACGTTATGTAGATTATTTTGTCAAAGATTTTCAATTAATTTATATTTTTAGAAGAGGAAATAAAAGAGATTAATATATTTTACTGGCTAGTATATTTTTCATATACTTTTTATCTAAATACGGATATAAATTTCGATCTTTGGAAATAAAAGAGTGAATAAAAGGGATTTATACATTTTACTGGTTAGTAAATTTTATTAATTTGATTTTTGGAAATGGTAAAGTGAAAAAGAGAGACTCATATATTTTACCTGAATACATTTCATATAACTTTTGTTTAAATATAGATTTAAGTTTCGATTTCTGGAAATAGTAGAGTGAATAAGAGAGATTTACATTTTCGCGAGAGTTCACATTCACATGACAGATGCGGATCAATCCGTTCTGGCAGCTTGAGATATAATATCTTCGCCTCGAGAAGAGGAGGCGGAACGTTCCGCAATTGCAGCAATCATTCGAGGCACTTCGACGGTGGGAAGGGGTCGGAGAGGGGGCGGGGCTGGCTACTAAGAGAGGTGGCAGAGAGGAGGGTGGCGAGGGGCGGGAGGTACCGGCTTGGCCATATTTTGGCGCAAGTTTTCACCACACGCCCCAAAAGTGGAAAATGCAGACGCTGCAGTCTCGCTGCTTTGTGGGGAAAAGTGGCCGAAGTGGGCGCAGTTTGCGCCTCGTGCAGCTTCGTGTGGCAAGTGTGTCGGCTCGGCATTTGCATCGGGCTGTCGGGCGGGCTTCGTGCGGCGCCACCGCTTGGGGCATCGGCGGCTGAACAGGCGGCATTATCAGACGGCAACTTCAGTTGCCAGCGAGCGCTCAGCGTGTGTGCCTCGTCTTTGCCGTGCGGCGTTACCAAAAAACCCAAAAGCAAATCAACCAAAAACCAGCATCCATCAACCAGCAACTTGCAACATCAGCTTGCAACAGCAACTTCCAACGAAAAGAAATATTACAAAAAAGAAAAAAAACAGAATAGAAAAAACGAAGAACTCATAAAACTTGACTTTGCTTTTTCCACTTACATTTCCATTTCAATATCAATTTCCATTTCGGTTTTTCGAGTTTTCCGGTTTTCAAGTTTCCAGTTTCGCGTTTCGCGCCGTTTTCCGAGTCTTTTGTTTATTTTGTTTGTCACGTGTTCCTTGCTGCTATATAAACAAACATTGTTATTTGTGTTTTTTTTGTTGCTGTGTGGCAGTTACTGTGTGTTTCACAAAAAAAAGGTGTTAAGAAAGTAATAAATAGAAACTTAAGCCAATAAAAAAAACAGAACACGTCCTCAGCTGGCCATCTGAAATCTGCAACCTGCTACGATTTGCAAATGGTGCGTGTTTACAAATAGTTTTGACCATTTTTAGTTATTATTTAGACAATACAAATTATAATATTAAATATACAAAATTGTANTATTAGTAAATGTTTAAAGTCTTTTTTAAGTCTTTTAAAGTTATTCAATATAAAATAACAATTAAGTAATCTTTTTTTTGTTCTTCGGCTGAATAAATTTATGAGTACATTAATGAGTTGAGTAAATTATTTTTATCAAGGTGTTAAATTAAATTTCAAAATTTAAAAAATAAATCAACAAAAAGAAATGATAAATTTGATAAATGATTAGATTGTGTTTCTAAACTAAATAAAAATAGAAATATCACGCAGACAAATTTTCGGAGAGTACTTTTATTTCCACTTTTATTGTTTGTATGTTAATTTAATTTAAGGAGAGCAATTTAAGCTAATGTTCTGGTATAACAAATAAGTTTCCGTTTATTTAAAAAACTTTTATTTTGATTGTTTACCTTCTAGAGTAGAAACAATTTATGTGTTGTTGTTGTTGAGTTTGAGAACTCATCACCTGAAAACAAACTGAGGCAAACAGCAATCTAAAAAAAAACAAAAAAAAAAAAATCTGAAACCAGCAACTTGCAACTTGCAACCCGCAACATTTGTGACTGGTTCGTGCTGAAAGCAGATAGTTTTGATTTTGTTGTTGTTATTGCGTTTTGCCTTGTTGTTGTTGTTTTAAGTTATTTTTTAGCGAAAGTTTCTGTTTGATTTTCTTGAGGCGGCGTGACGAGTTTTCTGCGCGTTGTGGCAGTTGTTTTTTTGTTGTTGTTGTTATTTTGGTATTGATATTGCTGCGGGGAAAAATGGAAACAATTTGCAGTTGTTGCTGGATGCTTTTGTTGCCTCTGCTCTCCAGCTTAGGCGCCCCTAATTAAACCGGTTAGGCTTCACTTTTTTCCATTTTTTTTTTTGGTTTTTGGCTGCTAATTGCCAGTGAAATTTGTGACAGCAGCAACATCGAAAACATGGCCAACATCAGCCAACTGGCGACAACAATCAGCCGGCATTGTGTGTGCGTCCTTGTTAATGAAATCGTTAAGCTTTTTGAGTGTTGGACCCGTAGCCATGGTACACAGGACGATTACGTTGACGAACGGAACGGAACCCAAAAAAAAAAACCAGGCCCGGTATTGAATTTTGGGATACCCTTGCAGGCCTAATTGTTTGGTTGGTGGTTAGATTTCCAAAGTAGTTTAAAACCCATTTAAAAAGAATTTCTAGAAACAAATTAATCATCTTCAAAATATATGAAAGGCACTTACATACCCCATTGCACTGCAAACTGGTTGCCAAATTCATAAGACCCTCTGCAAGGGTATTAAAAACAGAACGAGCTCCTGATGCCCCACGACGATGCTGATGATGATGATGATGGTAATAGTGGCAATGCTGCTGGCGGGGCCAATATCAAAAGGATTTCGTTTGAATGCGAAAATATGGGGAAAATATGCGGAAAATGTTTGCGTGAGGAATCTGACAAACAGGGCGAACAGCTCCGAATGAGGGAGATCGCTGCGGAAAACCCCCCGTTCAAGGTCTTTAGCTTTATTGCAAAAGTCTCCAAAAAGTGCCGATTACCCGCATTTATTTGGGAAATAAATGAAAATAAATAATTAAACAATTAGAAATACCCAAAAAAAAAATGTAAATTACAAATATAAAAATATGTAAGTTCTTAGGAAATAAAACGAATCTGAAAACATGTTATTTCATTCGTAAAATGAAAATAAAAATAAATTTAAATTTCCTGGTTGGGATTAAAAATTGGTTTCTTACAAGATATAATTGTATAAGTATATTCACATTAAAATGTTCTTTAAATTTCTGATATTTTATTTGATTTATTATAATTTAAAAATGAATTTATATAATTTTTTAAGACAATTTTCTCATCAAGTTTCAAAGACATTTTTGTTTTATTTGGCACTCGAATAATTAATATTGCATTTGTAATATTTGCATTATCTTTTCCAACAAATTCTTGTAGCTTATTACATTTTCACAAAAATGATTACAACATTCTTATATTAGCTGCGAATTTCTACTTCCCCGTTTTCTTACCATTTTCTCGACGAGTCTTTAAGTGATTTCCTAATCTCTGCCGTTTTTTGAGGGCTCTCGAAATTGACATTTCATTAAATTTAGCAACAGCGAAATTTTATTGTCATTTCATTTGATTAAAAATTTCATAATGTGGGCCAACGTCGTGTCCCTTTTTGTTGTTGTTGTTGTTATATTATTTTTCGGCTGCTGTGGGACATTTTGTCAACAACAAAAACAACATTGCCGAGGCGGGAGGAAAAGTGAAAACCTAAAATTTCTGGCCCGCAGGCATTCAGTTTTTCTTCGTTTTTTTCGCTTTTCGCTTCAAAAGCAGACAAAAAAAAAAAATTAATAAAAAAAGTGCAAAAAGTGAGATAACAAAAAAATGAAATTGTGCCGCAGTATTTGCGTTTGACGGCATTTTTCCGCTGTTTTCCCGTTGCCGTAGCTTTGCCGCGTTTTCACATTTCCCCCCAACTCCAACTCCCCTCCCTCCCCCCACTCAATACAATTTTCCTCCGATTTTCCACTGCACATGGTGCTGGGCTGATGGCTTCATATTCATTTAGTCGCCGATTCCTTTTGTTTATCTTTTCTGTCTGTCTTGTATCCCTCCAGTGTTGGTTTCTGGTTTCGTCCTTGCTCGCTCCTTGTTTTATTTTATTTACATTTAGATGGAATTTTTAATTTTAATTCGATATTTTTTGTACGTTTAAAAGTTGTTCATAAAGTGAGAAACCTCTCGCTAATTTGGGCCTTTATTTATGTTTTCTTTAACTTCGAAAACCCATAATTAGTTATAGTCTATAAATAATGTATTATTTATGGGGAACCTGTTTTTTGGAGAACTTATTTCTGGTTCGATGTTTTCAATAAAATATTTGTTTTTTTCTGATCTTAACTATACTATATTTTATATATACACTTCTAAATAAATCCAATAAAAATATCTGTCTAATTTACAGCAAATTACCTAATAAAATTTTGATATAGGGAAGAGCCCCAATGAATTTCGCTACCAATTTTCGAGCAGGCCAATTATGCAAAGTAGATTTACAGATTTCCAGATTTGCATTTGACTGAGAACAGCCAGCATAATTGATATTAATTTCGTAATTAAAACATAAACCAATTGAATAGGGGAAGGCGGCGGCGGGGGCGGGGGGCGTGCCGAATGTATTATGCAATATTTCATTGTAAAAACAGTTCAATGGCACAAAATAATCGAAATAACAAATCGCAGACAGGACAATGGGAAAATGTCAAACATTCCGACAGCTTGACACTTGACATTTGCAGATATAGATATTTATGTTACATGTGTGTGCGCCTACGTATCTGATGGATATAAATATCACATATCAAATGGCCTAATTTATGGATTCCTGATGTAATCACAAAAAAAAAGTTGCAATAGTTATTATCTGTACGGGTTCTGCTTAATTAAATCGAGCTTTTTGCTGGAAAATCGGGACCGTAAATCGTTTTGAAAAGTGCAATCCAAAAATCGAAAGTCTAGGCAACCACGCCCCCACCCGGGCACCGCCCATCGCGTAGGCAACGAAGCGATAAAATTGCCTTTTAATTATCACGAAACCAAAACAGAAAACGGAAAAGCACTATGAATAAATCCATAAGTTGCTTAAGCATGAAAAACTAACAAAGAAATAATAGTAATAATAATATTAATATTAACTCACATGGAAAATAATTGAAAAGTTTTGGATTTTAATATTACCTGAGACTTAAATTAAGTATCTGATTAAATTCCGCTGCGGATTTTCTTCCATGATCCAGCGGAGATTATTTCATCAATTTTTTAAGCCGAGCTGAGGAAAAGTTTTACGTCTAAAGAGAAACGACCATTATAATCCATAGGTATATATTAAATACGGTATAAAGTGGACATAAAATTGTAATAAAAGGCAGTTTATTACAGAGGAGAAAAACTACTTGTAGTTGAAATAAAGTTAGCTAGTTGAACTTTACATAATTAAATGTGAAACAAAATATCTATAGTTAATTTTACCTTTATTTATATGTTAATAACATATATTTTATTTGATTTATTTTACATTTTAATTAGCCAAGAACACTTCTCTATTTTAGTCCCCAGCAATTTCGATTTTTCCAGATTTTCCAAACTCATCGTAAATATTTTACGCACTTTGCAGCTATCAGCAGAAGCCATTCCCGACTTAAGCATCTTTGTTTAATTCGAGGATTTAAATGGGAGCAGGAAACTTTTGGGATTTCACCAAGGAATCTTTAGACTTTTCCCCTTCGAATTTCCCATCTATATAGTATCCACAACCTCTCTCTCTCACCTGCATTGTGCAATCCAATCCCTCTTAGTTTTTCTGTCTACGGCTGCCACCCAAAAAAATCGACGACAAATTCATTGGGATTACTTTTGATCGGGCTCACACGGCTGCTCTTTAAGGCCCCAAATATGTTTTGGTTAGCTCACCTGACAGCTGTCAGCCCCAACTGTTCCCCCTTCTCCGGTCTCCCCCCGCCCCCCTTGCACATATATATTTTTTGTATTTTTTTTGCACTTCATCAAGTTGAGGCAGCGGAGAGGCAACTAAATGCGCAAACACATGTTCCCCACACTCTGGCGACACGGCAACTCTTTGCCGGAGTTTGAGTGGATGCACTGGGAGAAAAATACAGTGATAATAGATAAGAACAAAAAAATAATCTCGCCATTTTGTGAGAAAATTGATTGACTCTTTAGATTTAACTATTTAATCCTATCCTATTCTCATCCGAAAGTCTCGTTAAAATTGTATCTTATATGTGCTATAGGAACAATCGGAGAAAATGGTTCATTGTACATAACTCTGGTGTTTTTATGACAGTTAATTCTTTCCTGGAAAAAAAAACTTTATATGGAAATTAAGGATAAATTAGAAAGACATTTTAAACAACAAAATCGGACCTCTAGATCCTATACCAGCAATAAAAACAATGGAAATTGATTAAATATATATTTTTTAAATCCATTGGTTTTTTGATTGAACAAATATTATTATAAATTAAATTATCTAATTTTATAACTAATAATACTGTAGTTTATTTTTCAAGTTAATGCGCAAATTACTTAAACTTATATTAATTACAAAGAAGTTTATTATTGAAATGAAGATAATTTGACAGCTAAAAAGTTGTGAATCTACGAATAATATGTAGATTTCTATATTAATTTGTATATTATTGTATTATCAACACTTTGTTTTTTTGTGTGCCGGATTGTATCTGTGAGTTTCGATGTGCTAATGTATGTATTTGCATCTATTAGTGTGCGTGAACGTATAAACGAACGGTATGGAGGAGCCAGGATAGCCAGGCGAAAATATCTAAACAAAAAGTTTTGGCTTTAGTTTTTGCATTTGGCTTTGGATTTGGCCTATGGCCATAACGAGATGAGACGGGTCGAGAGGGGTGGTGGCTTGGATGTAGGGTAGGAGAGGAGGTTTTCGGGGGTTACGGGGGTTACGGGGGTTGCTGAGATAAAAGTTAAAGCCGGCAACAACAGCTGCAACGGGCCCACACAAACTGGCAAACTGAAAGTGTGAAGTACAACTTGGGGCCATAATAGGAAATCAGATGATTGCCACACTTTCACGAAGTGTAGATACACTCGAAAAAATTCTAACAACAAATGGAACATTAAGATAACATTATTAATGAATTATTGAATAGTATACAAAAGTATTTCTGTGTTATTTAGTTTCTTGTAATTTTTGTTTACATTTGATTTTGGATCTCTTTTTTACTTCTTTGAATCGTGAAATTATTTATTATAGAATCTATTAATGATCTTAATTATTTACCATTTGTTAAATTGTTATTAATTTTGGATGATGCTTTATTTGTGTTATTTTTTAATGTTATTTTTTGGTAGTTATTTCTTTGTATTTTTTTTATTACCATAAATTTGATTACCTTTGCCATTTTTATTTTTGTTTGTTTGGCAACTCCACTTTTCTTTTGGTCTTACTTCCCCTTCCCCTTCCTTTTCTCTCTCTATTTTCCGTTTACTATGCCCCAACCCTAACCCCATCCCCAACCAAAACCCCTACCCCGTTCGAGGGGATGCTCATAATTCCATCCATTCACCCCGGGGATTGATGGGAGGGTATCCCATAGTTCGTCTAACGAAAGAGCCACAAACTTTGGCCCGCTTAACAAACGCACGGACAAAATGGCTTAGAGTAACACTTCCGTTTCCTGGCTCTCACACATTCCGAGGGGGTTGCGGCAGGCACTCATTTGATTAATGGTTTTTTGTGTGTGTGTGTGTGTGTGCAGTTGTGCCCCCCGCCCCCTTCGTCCTCGGGGTCCCGGGCCCATGTCCTGTTTATGAGACAAGTTTACAACACCAAGGATCCATCCATTGAAAATGCGTGTTATTATTTGATGCTCTCGGCAGCAGACGCTTTGGTTTCTATTTCTGTCCCCAACTATATATGATTCATTCGGAGGGGGGGCAGGAGGGGCAGGAGCCACGTTATTCGTGCTGATTAGTTTTGGGAATTTCCATCGCCTTGGCTGTCAAACATTTTCAATGGTTCTGGGCCTCGTTCTGGTTTCTTTCAGCCCCTGCCCGCATCCCCCTTTCACTCCTTCCACCCCTCCCCCAGCCAGCCAGCGGGATCATCAACCAGTCAAAGCAACTCACAGCTAGAGAGCAGCTGCCATAACTCACATTTTCCCCAACTGCGACTGCAGTCGTATTCATGCATAAATTACGTTGCGTATACGCAATGTCTGACACCATAAAAATGGAACGCAGACAAAAGCGAAAATGCAAAAAGCTGCAAAGATGACACAATTCGGGCACTTGGCCAAAAGGTTAATTGCCGCCGAAATGCGCGCTGATTGAGGTGAACTGAACTGGGTAGCAGTATCTCATCCGCTTTCGCATCCACAATTCGCATCCGCATCCAAATCCCATTGATTGTGACCAGTAGTTCTCCAATTGCAAATTCGCTTGCCAAACACCGAAGAAAAAACAATCGATTTTAATTTGTTATCTCTTATGGGATTTTATTTTAAATTATATTATTAGGTAATTGAAAAATAAAACAAAATCTTTAAAGGTTAGAAATATAATTTGTAATACATTTTTAATTGGTTTTTGGTGATTAATATTTGGAGAAGATTGCATTAAAACATCGTATATAAAATAAAATTTGGATAGTTATGAATAATATATATTTTTGTGAGCTGATTTTGATTCTCGAATGAAATAAATTACATATAAATATATATTTGTTAACTGATTTTAATATAACAAAATTGGAATTAAAATAAATACAAATAACCGAACTTCAAGTATATTTTATATGAATATATTTTAAAGGCTATTTTGTTTTTATTGTATATAAAATAGATTTCTGAATTAAATTCATGTATATAATATACAAGTAACTCCGTTAATCAGTTATTTGAACAATATTTTCGTTGGCATAGTTTTCCTTTATGTGTTCTCTATTTTATCCGTTATTTTTCTCCGTGTAGCCACGTAGTTGCCAGGAGTTAAGCTCAGCGCACTTTGTGCCAAATAGCCGATGGCCGGGAACGGTGTGAGATCGAAATTTGTTGGAATGCAAATCAAATTAGACACACACAGTGCAGCAGCAGTCGATGGTTTCAAAGGCCGGATGCTTTTAATCAAAACAGCAATGCAGTTGCCCCGGAGGTCATCGGTGGTCCTCGGCGGTCCTCGGTGCTCGTCGCCCGGCGCATCCTTGAAATCGGGAGCGGAAAATATGCTGCACTGGCCCGGGGCTCAAAGAATCGGAACGGTGGCCGGGACGTCGGGTC
>JAJJHY010004047.1:2644053-2654844 GCA_021224005.1 Drosophila setifemur
AACGCACAACAACAACAACAACAACATGTGCATGGTGGAGACGGATGAACGGGCACACGGACAGACGGACAGACGGACGGACGGACGGACTGGCGGAAAGGCGGACGGACAGAGACAGTCGAGCGGAGGCTGTGCACCAATACCAAGGCAACCAGACGCAGACACACATGCGGCACATAAACCGCTTAACAATGCCACTTCCGCTTTTGGCATGCGGTTTGCCCGCCAGTACCGCCACTCCCACTGTGCACAGTGGGCCATAAATCCAATGTAGAATGTAAAAATAAATACATTTTTTCGGGGAATCACTTTTTTTTCTTTAAATACAAAATTATTGATATTTGGTAGAATATCAAACAATATTTCTTTAATATGTAACAAAATGGTTTTTAATACATGATAATTTGAATTTTTATTTTTGATTAATTATGAGCTATATTTCCAAACACCCGACTAAAAACAACAAGGTCACTGTAATTATTTTGTTCAAAAAAATTATAAATTTTAAAAGGTTCCCCTAGCTAACTATCTAGTTTTTAAAATAATTACTTGACATATTTTTTTATACATCTTTATTTTTTTAGTTAGCCTTAAGTGTATCTTCTTTTTTGGCACCCACTGTGCCATGTTTTGCCTGTTTTCGGTTCGAGACGTCAGATTGTTGTTCCCGCTGCCTTTGCAGTTGTTTATGTTGTTTATGTTGCCACACATACAAATAAATTGAGGGGGGAAAGGGTGGTGGTGGGGGCGGTGGCTAAGTGAAATGGAAGCGGGATTTTGGGCCATAGAACATGGAACAGCACAGCACAGCAGCATTTTTCACATTTTCACAAGTTGAGCCGAGGAAAACTCACCTGCCTAGCGAAAACAACGCAACGTGGGGGATGTCAGTGGGAAAGTCGCCTCAGCTTATGCAATCGTTGTTGTCATTGTTCATTCGATGTTGGTTGTTGTTGGTTGTGGTTGTTGTTGGTTGTAGTTGTTGTTTTGTTTGGTTGTGTTCGGTTGTTGTTTTTGGAGTCTTTAGCTCATAAATAAGCATTTCTCGTTTTTCCAGCTCGTTGTCAGAATCATTTCCATTACATTAGTGAAAGGCCCCAAGAACAGCTGGTTTTAATTTGTTGTCCTTGTTTTGCTGTGAAATAGATTTTTGATTGGGAAAGGGATTTTTTAGCAAAAAAATGTGGCAGGTATTTTTAAACGTGCCACATTAAGCCAGCAACAAATTAAATCAGTTGTTCTTGTTCTTAAAATGAATAAAATGAAAATGAATGAATTTAAAAGTAGTTATTTACTTTATAGAGAATTTTTGGCTTTTTACACCAAAAATAGTATTTCACATAATCTATTAAATATTCAGATTGAAAACTGATTTGTTTTATATTTTCTTTATTATTTACATTAACTTCACAACATATAAGAACATTATTATTGTATACATATTCTTCAACTCTAAAGTTTAACTAGTTACTCCAACTAAAATTGAATAAAAGTTTCATTTTATTTGTGACATGTGTTTTTTTTTTAAGCATCTTCGATTTTTGTGCCACAGATGACATAAGTTTCTTGATTTTAAACTAATAAATCTTGAATGCAATTTCCTTATGGTCTTAGGCCTTCGGTTCGAGTGAAAACTTTCGCCTGACAGGCCACTGAATGTTTAATGACCAAATATTTGTGCCAAACATTGGACAACAAGACGAAGAAGGGGGACAACCCTGCCCCGCCCTGCTCCGCCCTGCTCCGCCCTTGTAAACAATAAGCAGATTGAGGCATTTCGTGGCATAAGTTATTCATAATAAAACCCATTCACCAGTCCATTTTACTTGAGCTCCGCCCCACCCCCGTCCACCGAAATGCCACTTGAACTAATTCCCAAATATTAGCTAAACAAACTTCCTCTGAAAAGTTGATGTCAGAGTGTGTGTGTGTCTGTGTGTGTGTGTGTTTTGAAGTGGTTCGGTGGCCGGCAGAAAAATCAAAGTCATCCCTAAGCCCCCTTTTCCGTGCGCCACTGTCACCTCAACCGCAACCACCACAATCGCACAGAATGCATGGGATTTTTCGCAATTAAGAAAATTCGAAATATTCGCCTGGAAAGGCGAAGCCAAGGGGAGGAGGAGCTGGTGGCTGGTGCCCAGTGGCTGGTGGCTGGTGGTTGGCCTACTAAATTATTAAATATCTACTTGCACACCGGATGGGGGGCGCTGGTGGAAAGGTGGATTCTGGTTTTGTGGGGCAGCAGTGAAAGTAGCCGCGTAAATGGAATGCTGCTCCCCTTTTTCGCCCCACCAAATATTTGCATGCAACACTTGCCTACATTCAACAAACTTGAGCAAAGGCGCTTGCCACGCCCACTCCGCCCCGCTCTCACACATACACACACGTATGCATGTATGCAGGGCATCCACCGTCATGGTCAGTAGATGTACAAAAGTGTGTGTATGTGTGAATGGCATATATATATATATCTTTGCGATAATTAAGCAGATATTACGTATACGTCCCCATTCCCACTCCTAAGCTAGAAAAACGAAAAATTTAAGCAATATGATTGTAGCAACATTTTAAATAATATTAATAAAATATATCATAAAAGTAAAGTATACGAAAAAAAATATAAGAAAATATGTTACAAAATATAAACAAATTATATACGACATATTTAATAAAAAGGTTGTACCATAAAATGTATATAAAATATGTAAATTGAATAAATGGAGATATTTTTTAGCTAGTTCCATATATTAATAGCTGTATAGGTTATTTTTTTCTCAGTGTGCTTTCCCGTTGACTAGCTTGTTGTCTGCAGTTGATAGTAAATTGTAGGCAAATTATAGTTTCCACTGAAACTGAGAGATCAGGATGTTACTTTCATAGTCAACGGATTTAAATGGCCCAGAAACTGATTCTGTGGCTCTGGAAAATGGGATGTGAAATCTTACCAGTGGCGGTGGATTTATGCTTCTTAAAAAAAAATGAAGAAGGATTCAATATTCATTCACCATGTTTAATGTAACTATTTTGGTATATACCAATAAAGCGATTTTAATATATAGATTATGAACTAAATCTGGAAAACCCATTTAAATCCATTAACAAACATTACAAAACAATTTATATATATCTTTATAATATTTGTGAAGCAAAAAGTAATAGTACCATGAAATATGTTAATTTAGAGATATTTAGTTAAAACAAAAAACATATTAAGCACATTATTCTTTATTTAACTCAATTTTTTAATATATATTTTCTTCTTGGCTACTTTTGTTCGGTTGGCCAACTTTGATCCAAGATGTCAATAAACTTTGGCGGTCTCCCTCGAAACATTTTGCTCGTTGTTTTTAGCTCCGATTTCACTGACACCGAAAAGCGGTTGCAGCAAAACTTGTCGAAAAGTGAGAGGGGGATGGGAAAGCGGGGAAAACTCAAGGGAGAAAACTGCAGGCACACATGCACTTAAGAGTGTATTCGTGTAACACGTAAAAGGACTTAAAATGAAGGTGTGCATAACTAAATAAATTCTATCAGCAGCAGTGGCACCCGGCTTCACAGCGACGGAGGCAGCGACATCCTCGTGTCGCCTCCTTTTTCGTCCTCGGCGGAACATGTGGAACAGGCCTCCCAAGTGGGACAAACACTATTTCTGGCTGTGACACCAAAAAACAAAAAACGAAAAACTTACAAAAAAAAAGAGAAGAGAAAAGAAAAGAACGAAATATATAAAAGAAAAAACAACTCAAAAAGAAAACACACAAAGGGGGCGGGGAAATGGGTGGTGAAAATTGTGTTAAGCGTTGATTCTTTTGTTCTTGACTCTGTCTGTCCACCTCCCGCCACCCCTTCGCTACCCCTATCCCTTGCCACGCCCCCATTTCCCAACGCCCAACCCTTTCTTTTGGCGCCTTTCTACTTTACTGCCTAGTGGCATGCATGTCTAAGACGCAGCGGACCACCCACCACCCCAAGAATCTACACTTGGAAAAATGTGAGCCCTTAACACTATTAAAAAAATATTAAAAATTAAATTCTGTAATGGAAAACATGTTTTTCAATTGTCAGTATTATGTATCTTTATTTTAAATTTTGCAAAAACATGTTAATACCACAGTTAAATGTTTTATAATTAATATTATTGTTTTGCATTGACTGATTGCTTTATATAATTATCTAACATATGCCACTTTATTTTCCAAATAATAAATAATTTAAATTTAAGTTGGTTTCATCAAAAATTGTTTCAATTGTTTTGAGAAGAGTTTAACTTTCTGTTCTATTTTAGAACTCAAACACCTCGTAACTTATAAGCTTCTACCACCCGATTTTGTTCTCAGTGTACACCCTGGCCCTGCCTGCCCATCCCTGGCTGCAAATTTGTGCTACTTTGTCTTTTGTGTTAACAACAGCGCAAAAAAATAAGAAGAACAAAAAAATCAAACAGACCCGAGGAGCGCAAGAAATTGCTGCCGCCTAAAATATTTCAGCAAAAACACAAAGTTTGCTTCTTGGCAACGTTGTCGTTGTCGTCGCCGATGTTGTTGTTGTTGTTGTTAGTGGAAAAAGGGAAAATAATAGAAGTACTTAATAAAACAAAGGACATGACTCAGGCGGGCGTCATCATCATCGCAGTTTCATTTTTTACAGATTTTCCGTGGGTTCTATGAATGCTGCACTTTTTGCAGATGCATGGCAATCGCCAGCCCCCTTTTAAACCCTTCTCCTGTCACGCCTCTGTATTTTTTATGCATTTCTTTTTTTTTCGGCCAGTATTGGCCAGCGCGACAAAATTTGTCGTGAGCCTTCCCCGAAACTTATTTTCTTTTCCGCTTTTCTTTTTTGGTGCATTTTCTTTTCCCGTTCCTGTCGGAAAATATGCAAATTGCATGAATCTGACGGTTCTTCTCAGATTCATCCTTCCATTTTAAGCTGACTCACAGTCCAGCTGGGCAACCCATTTTCCTATTTCCTGATCTCTGGTTTGGTTTCCATAGTTTCCTTTTTTTTATGATCCCCTCAAGAAAATGAGTTTTCCCATTTCACGTTGTCATGCTTAATTTTTCAGGTTTTAATCCTTTAATTAGACAATAAATAATATGGGAATTTGTATTTGAACAAATAAGAGTTCTATTCATGATCGAATGAAATGAATGTCAGGTTTACATTAACTACACTGAAATATAACACCAAGTACTTTGTGATGGCGCAATGCAAACTTTTGATTTCTTATTTATTCTTGTTTTAGGCGCTCATCCCGGCGCCAAACAATTGCCGGGCTCCTGCAGTTTGTTTATTAACTCGGTGGAAACTCCATTTGCAGAGCTCATAACTTGCACTCCCTGGGTTCTCAAGGAGCAGGGAGGAGCAGAAGCTGGGCAGAAGCTGGGCAGCTTGCAGCCGGAGGAGTATCGCCTTACGTGACGTAAGCTGGCCTTTAGTTGTGCCTTATGACGATGGCGGGAACTTCGTTAGCTGCTGGCTCCTTCCGACCCCCGACCCCCGACCTCTTTCTTCTGCGCCCACTTGACCTGGCATTATGGGGCCTAGCCCCCATTGAGCACACTGCGCCCCTGGCCAAGGAGTTTAAGAAAGAGAAGGAGGAGGAAGTGGGTCCACAGCCATTAGCACAGTACTTTCCTAGCGCGTTTTTGCCCAGCATTTTGTAGCTTCTTCTTCTGGGAATTTCAGGGGTGTGGAGAGGAGGGCAGGGCAGGGAAAACAGCATGAGAATCCTAGCGAGGAATCCTTGCCAAATTGTTATGCAAAATCTGCATAATACATTATGTAATTATGAACGTGACAAAAGTATATTCCCATTTTCCCCTCCTAGCTCTCTCGGCAGCAGCTCCCTGAGGCCCACCGGGCGTATGCGCAATATTCGTTTTCGCATTTAATTTAGCATAAACAAGATTTAATTAGTTTTTGCTTATCATCCAGTGCCGGATATCCCGGCATCCTTGGCATTCCCTGGCATCGGGTTACATCCGAATTATTTCACACCATTTCACATTGTTTGACTTTCGCATCGGTTCACTGAAATCTACTCAATTAATTGTAATTTATATAAACACAGCACACAGCACACACACGTTTGCAAATTTATGATGCTGAAAAATATATCCACAGACACACACATAGACACAGGCCAGGATAGCATATAGTCATCAGCATATGTCAACAATTGTTGTCGACCAAGTAAGTCCTTTGGAGAGCGGCAAATTGAAGTTTGCTTAAAGTACATCGAGGTGTCGGATGAATAAATATATATATATTTTACTTAGATGCAAATTGCTATCCTCCTTTGATCGCAGGGTAAACTGTTTACAGGCTGGGCAATATCATTGGGATATTAATTAACAAACCGATTTAAAAGGATCCTTTTGGAATGGAACCTCAAAGGGAGCAGCTAGAATCAATTTGAGTTCAAATCAATTATCCGATTAAATGGTATTTAAATATATATTCATTGACATTTGCATTGCTTGAAGAGTACTTCTTTAATTGCCATATTAATTTAAGTATCTAGCTCTAAAATCTTCCTTCGAAGCCATAGTATCTCATAGATACTTTCAATCACATCTTTGTATTTCGGGTTATTGTAAAATATCGAATGTCCACCAATGCCAAGCAGCTTGAAAATTTATTAGCGCTGCATTTTTAATTGATTACGTTCGTAATTTATGCATTTTAATTGCTAATTAATGCAAAATTTACACAAGAAACGGATAAGCGGGAAAGAGACGGAGACAGAAAGAGGGAGAGGGAAGTAGCTACTGGATTTATAATTAGCGGTTGTGAATTAGCCTGTCGCTCTATGTTTGTGTGTGTGTGTGTGGAAGAACAACAACAACAACCAGAACAACAACAACAACAACAGCCTCAATTTGCATAAGCAAATATGCAGTGGGGCGTGTGGGCGTGGCCGTTAACTGCCCATAAAAACCTCCGCCCCCCCTTCCAGCAGAACGGAAGTTCCTCTCTCTCTTTCGCACTGTCTCTCCGCCTGTCTGTGTGAGCGTAGTTGCAGTTGTATTGGTATTTGCCGTACTGAGTATTTGCAGTGGTGTATGTGTGCGTGTGTTTAATGAGTCGTTATTTATTGCCTTGGCCTTTTAATTTATGTGTGTGCAACAAATTAGAGGGCCAAAAGAGCTCTGTCCTAAGGCCATCCGACTGGCCCTTTCAACTATTTACGAGTATTTACTATTTGCGAGGATTTTCCCCACTTTCCCACTACTTTTTTTTAGACAGTTAAACCAACACAAATCTGCCAGCAACTAAGAAATGGGGGCGGAAATAATGGAAAAGCAGGTGGAAATTAAGGGAAAAGTAAGCACTTGAAAAAATTGCAGTTTTCTCTGTTTGAACAACTAAACGAAAAGGAATGACCAGCAAAAAAAGTAGATTGTTTAGGGATTGGTTAAGAAATTTTTAATATTTCTTTAAATTGTTAGCTAAATTTATAAACTATAAATTATTTTAAAGAAAAGTGATAACTTCTCAGGTTAAAACTTTCTCAATTAATCGCTTTCGATCTGCTTCTAAGTCCTCCGTTGTAATTTTAGGTTTTATAGGTTTAATGTTCTGAAATCAGAAAGGTATAACCCTATGAAATGCAGCCTAATTTAGTGTAGTTAAAGTTTAGGCCTTTATAAATTACTAACTAAATTTATAAACTCTGAATTAATTCCGGAAAAGTGATCTCTTTTCAGTTCATAACTTTCTCAATTAAAGTCCGGTTTTTAACATTTTTAAATCCAGCTTAATTTAGACAAGTTATGATCAGTTTAATGAAATAAATTTATTCAATAACTTTTACATCAAACTTTTTTTTTAATAATTAAAGAAGTACCCTTAATTTTTCTGTTCGCCTAAAAACATTAAAAACGAAAAACTGTCCCTCTGCAGATCAATTAAAGAACGCAAAGTAAAGATCATAACATATATGCGAAAACAGGCAAAGTAGCGAGGGACAAGTTTAGGAGAACTTATCTTGGCGAACTTTGGCGACTCCTTGGAGAAGTTCAATCAGTCAGCTCATAACTTTTTCAATAAGTCACTCGCTTACCAACTTTCCACTGCCAATGGCAACACAGGACGGCCAACAAATTCCTATTACAGATGAGTGATTTCCCCCCTCAGCTCGCCCTTTGGAAAGTAAACATGCAACTGACATTAATGTCATATGCGCGGCAACTTATGCCAACCCAAAAATACAAATACAAAAACGAGGGTTTCCCTCCCTTTTCCCCCCCAGCCGAAGTCAAGTCGGGGAAAATCGCGAAAGGACTTGAGAAATGGAGTGAAAGCGGCGGAGACACTGAGTGTGTTAGCAGTTTTCCGAGGGAACATTATAAAAACAGAAATGGCAAAGGGAAAATATGAGTAAGTGAAAACCCCAAAGCCAGTGGCTCAAGCGGGAGGAAAGCCAGAAAAATAAAGAAAAACCCCCAGCAGTACAAGTGTACTCGAAGAAATGTTTATTTAAATAAATCATAATTTTATTAAAAATGTAATTATTCATAAAATATTATTTTATTTATTGATTACCCAAGATTAGATTGAAAATCTCCCTTAAATATTTAAGAATATGAAAAAATAGGAACATTGCCTTAACTCCCTCCGCTTTTTCTCAGTGTACTCGCTTATATGTATGTTTATAAACAGAAAAAGGATATTTGTATGCTTATATGAATGACGGCGTTTATCTTCGCGTAATGAAGACATTCCCCAACTTTCGGCACTAAAACTAATTTCGAGAACTGAGCAGCAGCTCACAAGGCAAGCCGAAACTCCTCCCCAAAACGCCTCCGCCCCCTCCCTTTTCTTGTGGAGTGGAGGGCGTGGCAAGTGGAACATAAATTAAAATGTTAGCTAAAAGTTTTTGCCTCTAAAATGGCGCCGGAAAAGGCGGACTGCTGGGCAGAACAGTGCGAGGGTGGAGTTTTTCCGAGGAGAGAAAAGAGTGAAAATGACACTTAACACAATTAAATAAGCATTTAAAGTTGCACACTCCCACACACACACGACTCGAGCACACACAGATACTTCACTTGCGAGTGTGAGCGTGTGCATTACTGCGCTGCATATTAAATTAATGGTGTGCCCAAAAGTACGCTACAGCAAAAAGTAAATAAGCTGTTTGCGAAGACAAATAGCCGACGCACGAGATACTTTAGCTGGAGATACTTTCAAATGTGAATTGAACAATATTAAATAAAATTAAAAAATTCACATATAGTCAAAGAAGTAACTATTTAAGCAGTTTAAACTTATAAATAAAATATTATCTTTCAAAAATAAGATTTCAAAAATTGAATTTTACATTTTTCCGGATTAAATTCCACTTGAAATTTCAATTGAAACCAACTTGAAATACATTGTCAATAGTCCAGTGAAACCAATAAAATAAATTGCCTGACTTAGCCTCGCCCCTGGGCAAAGGATAACTCCTTTCACCTTATTGGAGGACTTGCAGTTCCACCGCCCTAAAAAGTTCCATCCATCAGAGCCACCGACTTTGGCTCAGCTGTCATTAAAACACAAATAAAGCAGACTTCCTCCTCTTGGCCGAAAGTACTGCCCCCCTTGGAACACCCCCTAAAAACCGCCCCCAAAAACCCCCCAAAAAGCCACCCGACAACAACAAACAAACCAACAGCCCGGAATGCACTCGTGTGTATGTGTTTTAGTTGGGGAAGGGGCAAAGGAATGGGCAATGGAAGGGGCAGAGAAAGGGGCAAGGAAAGGGGTAGAGAAAGGGGCAAGGGAAGGGGCCAAGGAAGAGGCAAAGGAAGGGGGTAAGGGACAAAGGGGGCAGGGCAGGTGGAAACTGAGGGCGAAGGTGGGCCAGTTAAAGATTTATGCGCTCGTTAAGGGCAGTTTCATGCTGCTTTTTATGTGTCATGTGTGCTGCTTTTGCCCTCTCTTGGAAAATTCCCCGGGAAAATCCCAGCCCTGCCTTGTTGCAGTTTTTGTGTGTGTGTGTGTTGCCTCTAATCATGTCACATTCAGCTTGTCCAGCTCGAAAACGCGTGGCAAGTGGCATCTATCCTCTCATGCCACCGGAAATTAAACAATAAACTGAACAACAAACGGCGCAACAGTTTGTCTGGAGGGGATTTCAAGGCCCCTTTAGATAAATAACCCTTTCATGGACCATTATAATATATATCTGATATCTTTCTAAGTAATAAATACTGCACTGAGATTCATTTAGAATTAATTGTTATTTTTAACTATAACATTTTTAATTGAAAACTCAGTCACAATCTAAATTCTTTACATCCTCAAATTTATATCTCAGTTGAGAATGATTTCGGTTTGATCAGATCAGCGACGAACATCTTGTCAAAGTTATATGTTTATCCAAAATTCCAAGAACTCCTCCTCTACCGATGCACTTTTCCTCGCTTTTCTCCATTTTGTTGTTGTTGTTGTTGTTGTTGTTGGCAAGCTAAACAAAGTCGAGGAAAAGTGAACAGAGCACCCGGAAAAAAAAAACCGAAAAGATGAAGAAAAATTACGGTTTAGTTGGGTTTCTCGACCCGCCAAGCAGCAAATAAATGACGCGTACGAAAAACCGGGAAAAACGTAAATAGGAAAGACTGCGATCAGGGGCGTGGGGTGAAAACGTGAAAGGGGGGGCGGGGGCGAGAACAAAGCGAAAAATGAAAACTCCCCCGAAAAGCTCAGTGCAAACATTTTACGGCACTTTTGGCTTATTTGCTGTGGAAAGTGCCACTGCTGCGGCACATACAACGACATTGTTGTGAGAACTGCCACTCTTTG
>JAJJHY010004047.1:2654926-2679808 GCA_021224005.1 Drosophila setifemur
CAATAACTGTTGACAATCTTTGGCAACTTTTGTTGGCCTCAGATTTTTCACTTCTTCGTCAGTTTTTTTTTTTTCGGGGGTTTTAAACCACCTCCCTCCACCCCTGCTCTTCCCCCTCTCCTCTCCTTTCCCTTCTCCTCTCCCCAACATCCTCTTCTTTATGCTTCCTCTTCTCCATCACGCACATCAACGGAAATCGATCTCATCACTTATGCAAAATGTGACGCAGTTAGTTGGGGGAAATTTATACAGCTCACACTCAAAAAAAGGAAAAACCTTGTAGTGTGCATGTGACCCTCGAAAATACTTCCCCCCCTTCCAGCACCCCCCTTGCCCAGCAACAATTTGGAGTTGTTTTCCTTTGGCAAAGGATTACCCATCGCATCCCCCCTGAAAGTGGGCAACAAAATATTCGAAGTCAACTTTTCCGCCATTGCAACATGCCCCTCTCCCCACCCCTTTCCCTTTTGGAGAAATTGAGATTTCAACCTTAAAAATTGCATAAAATTTCAAATATTTATGTTCGCGCTGATGAGTCCGAGCTGCTTTCGCGTGGGAGGGTACTCCCTCTCCCTTTGGAGGAACGAAAATACCCAAGATACAGTTCAACATTTACGAGATGTGGCCCAAAGGTGAGGAGATACGCAAATATAAGGCTTATATACACGGGTACTGAGAGAAAAATAGGGGTAATAAGCTAACAACAAAAAACAAACAAACAAAACTTGACAATTAAATCGTTTTTTTTTCTGTAACACATTTTTGAATAGATTCGAAATTTTAGAGAGCATTCATGTGTGAATTTTATGAGTTTGTATCTGTGTGCATCTGCTTATGTGTGGGTACACACACACACACACACAACTGTGACAGAACGTGAATGCAACCGCGATGTCTGTGAGTTCGTAGGACCCAACTCTAACCCAGGGATTCGGAGGGGATCCACTGCCTGGCGCCGTCATGTCAACTTAAGCTGCCCGAAAAGAAAGCGGAAACACACAGATACGCACACACACACAGGCAGACAACACACAAACACAAACGAGTCCCGATGGCACCTTAGCCCCTCGTTTGCAGAAACTTCTTCCACGACTGTTGCTTGATTTTTGTTTTCGGTGCTTTTTTGAAATTGTATGCAAGATTTATTAAGATTTAAAAGCTTTTATGTGTGTGTGTGTGTGTGTCACACACATGACATGGCGGACGGAGGAGGGAAGACAGTAGACAGGATACAGGAGACACATATGCTTGTCCTTTAATTTCTTCTGCCACAGAAGACTGTTCCTATCGCTGCACTTTAATTGAAATTTGTCTCTGTCGGGTTTTGCACCTGCTGTCCGCTCCTCGCTTTTCTTTCTTTTCCTCTTCTCCCCTTCGCCCCTCTCCCCTTTTCCGCTCCCCTTTGTTTTCTTCCCTTTCCTCAAATATCGAACTGCTCTCATATATTGCTCATTCGCACTGTGGTCCCCAGCATTATTATGATGAAGCATAAGTGTCCGGCCATGTTTGTGTTTGTCCTTGTTTTTTGTTTGGCTGTGTGTGTTCGTTCGTTCGTTCGAGATTCGTTTTGCCTCCTAATTGGATTCTGGCTACAAAAATTGATAGAGATTCTGTTCGTCTAATACGATTTTGTGGATAGGTAAATCCGTTTGACTTTCGGATTGGAATGGACAATGTCCTCGTCCTCGTCCTCGTTCGATCGAAATTAGTTTTTATTGTCCATTACGAGTGTGTTTCGATGTTTCGAGAGTGTAATCCTGTTTAAATGGCAAATGGCTTTACGATAAACGACAAACGATAATTGCACCGGGAATTATAATCGTCAGGTATGCGATTCCCAAACAAGCTATAAAACCCCTTTTGGTCCTCCATTCTGGGGGGGATTGGCAGACAATTTTCTTGATTAGTTTTTTTTTTTGTTTTTTCATGTCCTTTTGATTGACTTGTGTATGCTGGCTTTTCCATTTAAGAATTGAGTGTTTTGGGTTGCCGTGTTCTTTTTGTGCGGTGAAGTGCAATGTATTTGATAGTTTATTTGTTGTGGTGTTTTACAAATCGTTTCGCAACCGCATGGTAAACAAGTGACAGGAAAATCCTTGCAGACCGCAGGGCAACAACAAAATGCAAAGTCTAGGTGTTACAAAAATGTGTTTTGTTTGCATTCAAAAACACCTTGCAATTATTTAATATGTATTTAATTTGTTCAAATACGAGTTTAATGCAGGTTGCAGGTTTATGGAAGTTTTATGTTGGTATTGATAATATAGAAGAGATATTAAATAAGCAGAGTTCCCTTCGGAAAGGTTTAAGCTACTCCCATTCCAAAAGGCAGAACTTTATTTAGTTCCTGATCCCCCGATCGAGCTTCTCTGCTCCCGGTAACGAGGATACATAGCAGACGCTACTTAGCTTAACCAACTGAAATGCACACAACATTAACTGGAAAGGAGAGATACGGCAGAGGCGCATTATCATATCTTATTACGAACATTCGCCAGTTACCCGGAGTGATGAGCAGTTACGAGTCCTGCAGCCTGGCACTCTTCTAGGCGGACTAGGGATGGAGGACTGGGGCAAGGGAGGTTCCACTTAAGTGTGCCTGTTGCCAACACTTAACTCTATAAACCCACTCCCACACATGCAGACGCCCTCTGCGAGTGGAGAATAAATTGAAATTTAAATGAATATGCGCGCTGAGAGGAAAAACTCGCAACAGCCGTATTTTTTATTTAGCGACTAGTACACTCGGAAAATAGAATCCCTTTAAATGGAGGGGGAACTCCTAAGCCTAAACATGACATTAACTTAGTCAATGGTCAATCAAGTGAATTGCTAGTAAATTAATCCGAATAATATACAATTAAATGAAAGTAATTTAAACAAATAAAATTGAATTGTAACTCCAAATTGAAGGCGGAAAAAATAAACATATGTAAGTATTTTGTAAGAGTGAACTGCTGGGGCTGGAAAAAAAATACAACAGCAACAGCTGGCACTCATTTGATTATGTTTTGTATGTGGTACACAATATTGTTGCATGCCCCAGGGGTGGCGCTCAAACGGGGTGGGGTGGGGGGTTCGGGCAACAAAACAAAACGTCGCTGGGATCGACAGGCGAAAGCCAAAGGAGACAATTAACACGCCATGCCAGGACCTCGTATAAATCCCCCTCACTACAGTATATACTATATATGTGTATGTACATAAAAAGTGTGGCTCAGGGCAAATGATTTGCATTAAAAATGCTCATTAATTTTGCCCCCCTCCTCTGCAGCCCCCCCTGCAGCCCCCTCGAGGTCAGCAGAGGCGCTGTCTGGGCGCCTGTTGTTATGCAATCGCTTTTTTTGCCCAACGGCCATGCAGCTGAAACTGAAACAGCAGCGGCAGCAGCAGCAGCAGCAGTAAAAAAAAAATAAAAACACAACTCAAAAGTAAGAGAAGGGTGAAAAATGGAAAAGCAGGGGGTAAAATCTAGGTGAAAACATTTTATATCCTCCAATGAGACGTCTTTATATCCTTCCAATCTCTGAAGAGAGCTTAATCCGAAGTATACTAAGTACAAATAATTTAAAAACATAAATAGTAATTAATATATATTTGTAAGTAAAATTAAATATGAAACTAGATGGGATTTGCAATGTTCCTCTTATTCATAACTTCAATAATTCAATATCCAATAATCCCAACTAAAGTGTTTTATCATGCGTACTATCAAATATTACTCATACGCCATTTTGCAATCCTGAAAACGTTTTTTTATGTTTTTTTTCAAACCCACTATATTTTAAAAAGTACAACATATAACAAATAAATTTTTAGTGAATTTCCTGCAGTTCAACATACAACTATGAATAAAATATAGTTCCATGATTTAGATGTAGCCCTCGGCAGAGAGAGTATTATAATACCATGGCGCTTGCAACATTTAGCTCTATGCCACGTTTTTTTATGGCTTTTACTTTGCCTTTTGCTTTAACACGATTTTAAATTGTGCTCGCAATTAAATATTTAAATTGTGTTTTATATATACTCGTATATCCCCCTTTCCCCTGCATGGGTTGCTACGAGTATTTGCTGCGAGTTGCGGTGCTTCGCCTCGCTTTAAGTGCGGTCAATTTTCAGTAATTTGCGTGCGTTTTTTATGTTGGCTCGCTTGCAAAACCTGCAAAACACACCCATAAATTATTCAGGGCCAAGCCACGCCGCTGCTTAAGACATATTTGTGTGACCCACATTGTACGCACATTTTGCCGCCACTGAAAAAGGTTCTCCCTTTCGCGGAGGAAACGGAAACTGGCGGGGGGGTGGGCGGAATATATTTGAAATTTATCATTTGCGGTTGCATAATTGAAATATTAAGTATTTATAATGTGACATTTACCCGGGGTCAACGGAGCTACAGCTACAAACAGCTCACAATAGCAGGTTAGCATGCATGTAATTTAGTTTTAGTATTTATAAATGTTTTTTTGTTTTCCTTAATATTATAAAGAATCGGTGTATACTACCCTTCCTACTACTTCCCCTTTATATATATATCTACTTAATTTTGTATTATAGATTTCGAATCTTTCTTCAAAAATTATAATTACTTTCTGCACTCTCCACATTTTGTTCTATTAAAATAAGACACAATTTCTTACCTTTCTTTAATCTTTAATAATGTTTCCCCCAATTTATGACGCATTATTTACCCTCCTTTAAGTTCCGTCCGTATTCTATTTTGAATAAAAGTATCTGGCCTGGTTATTTGAATGCAACATTTTAAGAAGGCTGCCCACCGGGAGACTTTGAATACGAAATGCTCTCCGGGAGGCTGAAACAGCTTGACCTCCCCTGTCAGATTCATATGCAATGCAAATGCAAAGGCAAAGCCCCGAAAAGTAGGACACAATTTCTCTCTTTTTCTCTTTCTTTTTTTCTGTATAAATTTCGAGGAACTGAAATGCGACCTTATTTAACTTTACTCATTTAAAAAGTATATACAAGTGGGAATAATGGGATTCCCCCATCGATATGTACCAGTCAGTCGCTCATTTTAATAGCGGCCATAAATCGGGCATATATATATATATTCGTTGCGGAAATTGAAAGATATTCCGTCATCAGGCCGGCGAAATGCAATTAATCAATTATGCATTTTGTTTAAGCATTTAATCGCATTTAATAGAAAGTATCAAGTTATGCACATAAATTAATTGATTTAATGCGCGGCCAGCGAATTAAAACGCCGCAAACAAACGGTTCCTATCCGTGTGTTTGTGTTTGTATTTGTATTGGTTCGAGTGTGGATGTGGATGTTTGCCCTTGTGGGCGTACGTGTGTGTGTGCGTTACATGTGGTTTTTGCTCCTCTGCTGCAGATCCTGGCAGCAGTTAATCAAAGGTTTCAGCGTCGGTTTCGGTCAGCGCAAGTGACGCCATATTGCTTTTTCTGCTTTGACAAGCGGAAATGACAGTTGACGCCATTTTGTTGCGGGGGCCGGGCGCCATTTTGCAGCTGCCCCATTCAACAGTTATTTACGATTATTTACGATAATTTGTTGTTGCCAATTGCCGGGCATTCAGTCGAGATTCCGGCATTTAATAGAGATGATGACTGCGGGAAAAGCAGTATTACAAAAAAACAATAATATAACAAATCAAAAAATTAATTTTTCATTATATCCCAACATAAAATAAAATGTACTTAGTATTGATTATTTTTTATCGAGGATAATGCACATCTATCTACCATCCAATTAGCAAATAATAAATTACCCAACACATATTTTGTGATATATTGATTTATAATATATGTTTTCTTTTTTTTTAATAAACTTAGAACCTTGCTGCTTGAGTCACGTGAACTCGTTAATGGCATTCAATTAATTCAAATTTAATATTTATAAAGCTGTCATATTGTGAGGAAAAAACCAACGCAATTTCGTTAATTTATCAGAGTAAGAGCCGCATGCTGCACAGTTGACAGATGAGATGAGCTCAGGGCTGAGATGGGATGAGTTGGAATCCCCGAGGTCCTCCCCCAAAGGATGTTATTGTGCTGCTTGATTGCGTAATGGGGCCCCATTATAGATTTAACAGCAAAATGAAACAATTCCCCCAGGAGGCCCCCCCCCAAACGAAATGTAATTGCGCTGAGCAATTTATGCCTTTAAGTGGGGGGAAGGATAATTCTTCTGAAATATGTTGGTGTATGTATGTTTCTGCCCCGACTTTCCTAGCTGTCCTGCCTGTCATCGATATGTCGAATAACAAGAAGAAAAAAAAACACTACTATTTTCTTTTTGACAAACTGTCAGATATCCTAATCAACTGAGTGACATGCACGAATCGGATAGATACTTTGACGGGCTTAAAGCTCAGCGCAAGTATTGAAAATATCTGTTGCAGCTGCTATTAAATAATAAATCAGTCATTAGATCATCCTCTCACATTTATTTTCATTTTAAAAAAATGTCAAATATTTGTGGACAGTAATTGAAAGCAACCAGCTTTGTTATATATTAAAAAAAAAAAACAATAACAAACAAAACAATTCTCTTGATTTGTTCCATTAAATGCTAAAATAATTGGTAATTAAATAGCAAATTACTTGCGATTTTCTTTCAGTATGAAATAATATTCAATTGTATATTGAAATAATTGAAATTTCCCAATCAAACAGTAATTGCATTTATTAAGACCACAAAAATCATTGAAAACCGCTGAGTTTTCACCAGAGATTTCATTTCAAGTTCGAATTATGAACCCCGTTGACAATCCCCGCCGCCCAGCCGAAAGTTGGCATTAAAATATATTAACCCACAAGCTGATCTGTAAATCCCTGCTTACAACATTCTTGAGCTGTAAACTTGTTTCCCTGCGAAAATAATAAGCGCAGCAATGAGTTTTCCTTCGCTTTTCTTCCTTGCCGGCACTTAAGCCGCCCGGCTTTTCTTCGCCTCGCAATTTTCGCAACTCAACTCGGGACTCGAGTCGAGGGTCCTGGGAAAACAAACGTCGCCGTTGCTTTGGCTGGCTTTTTGGGTTAATGCCACGCCCCCGGGCTCCTTGTTTTCCTGCTCACCGCATTCCGCATTCCGCTGTGCCAAGTCGAAAGTGTAAAAACTCAGAAATCCAGAAAAGTAAGTGAGTGCCACTGGGGCGAAGAGTGTGAAAATTGGAGTAACCCTGCTCAAGGGCTAGATAATTATGAAGCTAGAAAAATCCCCACATGCTTGGAATTCACTTTAAGACTCCATGGAACTTTTAAATTCTATTTATTGTATATTTTTTTGTAATAACTATTTTAAACACAACGAAACTCTGAAGGAACTAAAAAGTATCTGTTGCTCGGCATTTCCAGGGAGTTGTGATTCTTCTTCGCATAATTCCGCCAAAGGTGATTACCAGAAATTAAAACCATCGTCTTGATTTTTTCTGGCATTGCTGCCTTTTCTGCCTTTTCTGGCTTTCCCGCTGAAAACAGAAGACGAAGAAAATAGGGAAAGCGCCTGGGCTGAAGAAAAAGGCGAAGCGAAGACAAAGTGAGGAAAATGCGTCAGTTTTAATTTGTTTGCCAGTGTCTCAGACTCAGTGGCAGGCTGCTGCCTCGGCCTTCTCCTATATAGTGTACTATATATATATATATATACTCGTACACTCCTGGATTGCTGGCAGACAACTGCTGCGCTGCAACAAACTTGTCGAGCACTTGTCGTCCGCTGTACTTGGCCCGACTTGAGTGTTGCAATTAGCAAATAAAATATGTACGGCTCAGTGCACAGAGAAAAATGTTTAGGTATTCAAAAATATTTAAGAAGGGTCTATTTGTATTTCTTTTAATAGGGCTACAACCTAAACAAATATGATAATGATTCTCAATGCAGATATCATTAAATATCTATTATATCTTAAATGAAAGAAAGGAATTTCAATTTAAAATATGAAGTTAGCAAATTATGGATCATAGAAATATAATTTATAGTACAACCCAAAAATAATCTTAAAATATACCCAACTACTTGCAGCTAATTAAGAATGATACCCCTTTTAGTTTTCTGTGTGGACTTGTGCCAATGAAAAGTGCGAGGGAAAAACAACAATGTCGACAACAATGGCCAAGTTAATTGCAAACAAACACGACGATGGCAACTCTGGTGGGTACAGTCACGTGCCATGCAAATTAGTTTCCATTCAACTTAACCTTGTTAGGACCAGCTGACAGCCTCCCAAGTTCCACTGCTCCTCCCCCTCCGCCTCCAGGAGTGGAGGGGAGAAGGTGCAATGTGATGCTCTTGAAATTAGATAGTTTTCTGTTCGGAAATTATTGAGTGAAAATTCGGGGAAAAGCGACCCTAGCTACTATATAGCTTTGCATTGCATCAATTGCTCTGCAATGCACCTGCTGGCACTTCCACTTACGCAGATTACCATCTGTTTTTATGGCACCGCCCACACCTGGCTGGCAGGGGGAGGTGGGAAGGCGGAGGGGGGCGTGGCCTTCGAGGCAATAATATGCGAGAGTTGCCGGGGCATCGGAACATGCAACAGCCACCAGCAACATGTGTTGCAAGATGCACAGCACTTTTCGCTCCACTGCCAACAGTTAATCATATTCCGTGGCCCGCCACCTGCCCACTTCTTTGGGTGCAAGGGTGTGTGCACTGTACAGTGAACACCTCAACTGGAAACATCCCTTTAAATGGGGACGATCTGGGATATCGATTGTAATATTTAATCAGTTTGATAAGAGAAAACGATAAGATAAAGATTACGGAGCTAATGAAATTGAACAGAACAAATATCTAAATATAACAATTATAACATAGGAATAATAAAATCATTGAACCCATGAGTAAAAGAGAGAAAGAGAAAGCAAATAAGAGATCGAGGGAGAGTGAGGCAGCAAGATCGAGTGGCAGAGGCGAAGATCAAAAAAGAGAGAGAGAGGGGATCAAAAAGGTGAAAGAGAAAGAGCTAGAAAAAGAGGGTGAGGTCATTAAAATATTACTTAACCAATTCCATATTATTGGATTATTCATATTAATGATTTGAAATTATTCTACTTATACATTTTAATTGATTTAACTTTATTTCCTTTTTTTATGCAACCCACAAATAACCAGCACTAGCGCTCAACTTGTTAATAGATTAATATTTATATAGCTTTAAAATACACTAAATCCACAAATTGATGGCCTGCTAAAAACCGGATAATTGGTTATAGATTTGGGAGTTTAAATGAAACTAAAGCAGAAAGGTAAAGAATTAAATCGTAGTTTCCAACAGCTATTCTCAGCAAAATAAATATTAAATTCATTAAAATTTGGTTTCCACTTGTTAACAACCATATAAACCAAACAAGCAACGTTATCCTCTTGTGTGTGAGTGTGTGTGTGTGTGTGTTGGCGTTTCGACTTTCGCAGATGCCGGAATATGCTAACTAAGCCAATTTCGAAACGTTTAAGTTGAGCAAATAAATGCAATCAATTGACGGTGCGGCAACAAAGAGCATAACTTAATAATGACAACAACAACAGCAATGGCAGCAACAATGGCCGGACAAAGAGGACAATAAGGACAACCAGGACAACGAGGACAACCGGGACAACCGGCACATGAGCAACAATAGCAACAATAGCAACAAACAAACAAACAAACAACGACGACGACGAAACAACGAACAATTGGTCGCATGCAAATGAGCGTTGAAAATGAAATCGCCTTAAAATCTATGGAAATGCGCTTAAGTGCTTAAGCGTCATGCACACACACTAGCACAGTGCCAGTGCACACACACCACCTCACCCCAACTCACCTCACACACACACAAACAAATCAAGGATTAGAGCAAACATCGCACTAACCACGTGTCCGTGTGGCCTGTGTGTGCGTGTGTGTGTGTGCGTGTGCGTAGATTTATTTCCGACTTCAAAACGCACCAACACTCACGCAAAGAAAAACTCACAACAAAATGCTGAAAGAAATTTGAACAGTTTCCAAGCGGAAATATCGTACACACACACACACACTCGCACACACACACTAGCACCCACAACACCAACACACACACACATTAGACAAAGTCCTGCATTTCTGTATTGGCGTACAGTGTGCCGGTACATTTGTTTATTTATTATTATTACGATCTATGTATCATACTTTAATATTATTTGCAATATTTTCTCTTCTTCTAAATACACATATTTATTTAAATTTATTATTTGAACAGGAATAAGTTCGGGATTCAGTTAAATTTCTTAAATTTGTAATTCTATGCATTTAAATTTAACCAATTAAAACCCGAACCACGTGGCGTATGAGTAATATTTTATTGAGGAAGATATTACTCATGCGCCATGTAAGCCTGGTTTTATTTGGTTTGTTAAAGATTAGATTATATTCATAATATACATTTTCATTCTAAAATTGACAACATTTAATGAGCAACAATTATTAATTCATAGTTGAATTTTTCTGAATGCAAGCAAAATTTGTTGCAAGGCAAGAATAAAATTCTTTGACTAAAGAAAATAATAGATTATATTTCAAAAACTATCTTTGTATCTTTCCTGATGTGACAGTGTGAGCAAATGCTTATTGTCCGAGGTCGGACATAATTTTTATGACCCATGGATGTTGCATCGCATTTGAACAGTTTTAAGCTGCTTAAGTTGGCCGGCGACCGGTTAGTCGCCATTCGCATTTGTCGTTTATCATTTCACTAATTGCTTGGCTTGGCTAAACTAAATTGTTGCGAAAGCAATTAGCAAAACCGCCGGACAAGGGGGCTCCGGGAAATTGCTCCGGACACGGACTCCGAGGCGGATACAGATCGTGATCGAAAGCGTTATGCGAAGTGTTATGTGACCCCGTTACGCTTCTCATTCGGATATTTCAAATATTTCAATCAACTGGCCAAACATCTTTCCCCTCTCTGGATCCCCCCCTCCCCCTACTCCGCCCCTCCGCGCTGCTATCCCCTTTTCCAATCACTTTTCCGAGCGTGAAAATTGAGTGCCAGCTGTGTGGGAAATGTGGCTTAAGGGGCGGAACGGCGGTCGGAGGGCAAAGGTTGCGCGAAATGTGAATACGGAAAATAGCTATTCGAGTGTCAAATCAAATGTCAGTGGTTAGAGGACGGGGTTCTGTGTGGGCGGTGGGCGGTGGGCGGTGGCTAGGGGGGAAACGTAGGAAATGGAAGCTTTTGTGGGTCGTCGAGCCATTTTAATGACATTTTCGAAAGTGTTTGCCAGAGCAATTTGGTTCCTAGCCGCACCCCGCCCCTCCGCCTCACCCCTCCAAAATGTTCCGCCCCTCAATTTAACCCGGAATATGCTTTTTCATACAACAACACAACATCGTAATCGGCAGCTTCAGTCGCCTCCTGTAATGTACGATGGGGAAATGTGGCCAGTGGGGGGAAAGTTTGGCAGGTGGCAGGAGGCAGGAGGTGGGTGGAGGAACATGGATCCATACTCGTCGGATCCATAATTAACACCACTTGGAGCTGCAATTTGGAGTGCATTGTTGTCGTTCTCGTTGCGAGGGCGTCAATCCAGTCCCGGAATCCGCATCATGGGGCACAAAAATGCGTTCCCCACCGTCCCTTTGAGATGACAGCGTGATAGGTGACCGAATTCCCAGTAAAAGTCATGCTAAGCAAAATTGTTTATATACGAAACTTACTTGAATTGCAATGAATGCTAAAATTAAAAGCGCTAAATTATCCCCACAATAATTTATTATATGTTTTTGTATTCAATTCTGAATTTCTTTAGTTTCCTTGCCCCCCTTAAGAACATTTGTGAGATATATATATTTCGTGTTTCCTGCCATTCCACATTCAAATTTATTATCTCTGGCTATTCTCGAGTTTAAACGAAGCGTTTCATTTCCGTTTCCGGTCGTGAGTCTCCGCTCACGGCACTCACGCCCATCCAAGGCCACACGCACAGATTCAGATTCAGATACGGATACAGATGCAGATACAGATATATTCAGCACAAACCGGGCGCAATCAAATATTTTACATCCAGAGACAAACGCGGCATATGCGTGTGATTGTTGGTTTTGGCGGGGCTTGCAGGGGGTTGCAGGGTGTTCCAGGGGCTTGCAGGGGGTACCAGGGGCCTCAAAGGGGGGTTCGGTTTCGCAAATTGATTGGTTTTTGAGGCTGTCACAGCTGGACGTCTGGCAAGTCAATTAGTTATTGCCAATTAAATGAATCTAAGTGGCGGTGGTCAACGCCGCGAGCAGTAAAATGCCACAAATCGGATTTATTTCTGATGGCAAAGACCCGGCGGGCTGCAAAGAACCTCAATAACTACTTTATGAAAGTTTGATGTCCTTTTCAATTAAATAGAGCTATTTCTACGACAGCTTGGATGGCAGTAAGCTATTAAAAATGTTCCTTTTGAAGTGTAAAATAAAAACTTGGTATGGTCTACCATCAAATAAATAAATAAAACAAGAAAGGAAGGCTAGAATACCCTTGCAGACCCTTGCAGGATATAGCTGATTTTTATAAATATATATCCAGAGATATGTTCAAAGGCCCATTTATTGACAACGTTAATTATCAAATTAAATTATAGACTACAACTTTCCTAATTTAAGTCAGATTCCGAAGATCTTGCTACTAATCTCTATTGATCTGCTTCCAAGTCCTCGATTGAAGGAGGCGTGGCAGATATATATTCTAGATCAGCATGACGAGCTGATTCGATATAGCCATGCCCCTCTTTCCGTCCGTCCGTCAGAGCTAGAGGAACCATATTACCAGTGCAGATTCTCCTAATATTTACGCAGATGAAGTTTTCTTTTTGTCCGTTACAACAAATTACAACAAATTACAACAAAATTTCAGTTCAAATTTGTCAACTTTGTATGGGATTTCCGAAAGCTATTACCAGGCGAACAGAAAAAACAGTAGGCTAATTTTGATCATTTATTTGTTTTCTTTTGTGTGGGAGGGGAAAGGAATAGTTACCTTCCTATTGGTCAAAGGTAAAGAGAGGAGATTTTGGAACAACCGTTGCCTGTAGTGGAAGCACAAAGAGGGGAAGCATTAAGGGAAAGCAGTTGAGAACTTGCTAACTTTAACATTTTAACATTAACAGTACATTAACAGAAAGCAATAAAAACTATTCCAGTCAATTAAAAAAATGCAGCATACTTTTGGGGCTATATTAATATACGCTCTTGGGTAGTTTTGAAATAAATGTTGCATCTTTTGGGGATACTTAAAATGAATTCAGCTTTTATGGTCGACCTTCTGTAACTTTCTGTTCGCCTGGTACTTGATCTCTGAAATCCCATACAAAGTTGACAAATTTGATCTATAAATTTGTTGTAACGGAAATTTTAACTAAGTAACAGAATGGGTGGTTTCTTTGATTTAATGTTCCAGGCAAACAGAAAGCTCCAGCATGTTACCAGCAATTATGTTACAAAAAAACATTTAAAGCTGTAGCATACTTTTGGGGCGATATTAAAATCGCTCTTGGGTAGTTTGGATAGAAATGTTTGCATCATTTGGGGATACTTTCAAAACCTCTCATTACCCATGACCAATATGAGAGAGCACAATGGAGAGCAACGGTTTTCCAATTGCAAGCCTCCATAAAAACAAAACAATAACAAATCGGGAACAGCCCACTGTTATTTCTGTTCGCCTGGTACATACAGTCTGGAATCGCATACAATGTTCACCGATTTGATCGGGTACGTTGTTGTAATTTGTTGTAACGTATATTTAAATTACGTCACTGATCGGAGTGTTTCGTTTATTCATGTACCAGGCGAACATAAAAAGTAGCAAGTCAGCAAGTACCCAACTACTCCCACGCAATGTTCATCCCAAAGCAATAAATAATAAATAAATAATAAATCTCTTCTCTTTAGCCATGCTTTATAGGAAGAGAGCCCAACGGAGACCGAAGCTTTGTTTTTTTTTTTTTAATTATTCCCTTGCTCATGCTCAATATGGAGAGAGCCCTATGGAGAACAACGGTTTCCCAAATCTCCATGGATGAGAATCAATAAATGATGGAGGTCAACCTGCTATGTTTTCTGTTCGCCTGGTACTTGCTTTCTGAAATCCCGTACAAAGTAGACAAATTTGAGCCAGAGGAACAGAATAAAATCCATGCTTAAAAATAAATTAAAATCGAGGACTTAAATGCAGATAGAGATCATTTGCAATATCCGTGGAATCTCATTTAATTTAGAAAAGTTATAGGCTATAAACTATACTATAAGCCATATATAAATTTAATAATTCATTTAATCATTGAGCTCCGCAAGCGTATAATTAATCTCAGCCCATTAAGAGTATTTTCTCCCATTTCCAACCGAATTATTCAAAAATCATCTTGAGCTGTATTTTCATTTCATATTTAATTCCAAAAATCATAAATTCAATAAGAGTATTCCACCATCGAGATGGAGGCTGCTACTGACTATTAATTGCTTCATAAATTAAATTGGTTTTATTTGGTTTGGCAACTGCGCAAGAAACACACGACTAAAAGCTACGGCGCAACCAAAAATAACTAAATTATATAAACGTATAATAATAAAGACAAAAAAAAACATAAATAATGCGAAACTGAGTTGTTGCTGTTGTCCATGGCCACTCGAATTTAATGGAGGTGATGCGCTGCTCCTTGGAGAGGAGCTCCGTCTCCAGTCCTTATACCTTGCAGTGCTCCTGGGCATACTGGAGGGCCCCGGCGAGGATGCTCCTCTCCAGACGGCGGTACTGCAGCAGCATGATATCGATATCAAAGCCCATCTCCTTCTCCGCACTCAGCGCGGCCTGTTTTGCCTGTAGCTGTTCCAACTGCTGCAGCTCATTCGCCTCAGACAAGGCGGCATCAAAGACGCCGAGCAGCAGCCTAAGGCGCTGGTACAGATACTGCCAGGTGCGCCGCTCGTGGTCCGTCTCCAACGCACAGTCGATATGCAGCAGATCGCCCGCCCGCTCCAGGTCGCTGCACCAGTGCTCCAGCTGCTCGGCACTCATGTTGAACACTCGGACGAAGGCCAGCAGTTCGCCGGATATGAAGTCCGGGGCGGGCAGAACCCGCAGCTCCGCCTTGCTCTCGATATTCAGCTTGGCCAGAATCTTGGCCCGCTGACTCGACGAGGCATCGGAGTCACTCAATCCCAGCCGGATCAGCACAAAGTCCTTGCGGTTGTTCAGGTCCACAAAACTAGCGAATGGCGAAATATTTATTTAATCATTTTCCAAGCTGCATCCATGCATGGGCTACTCACCCATTGTGCACCAGCAGTTCGGCATTCGACCGATCGCCGTAGTGAATGAAGAACTGTTCTCCGGATGCCACCGCCTGCTGGGCGGTGCAGTCCAACCTCTGAGCAGCGATATCGTAGTAGGAGGTAATCTTGCCCTGGCTATGGTTGGCCATGTCCCAGAAGGGAATAAGGGCGGAGATGGGCGGCTCTCCCGGTGCCCCCATGGGCACCAGATTCTGGCGGGTCATCACCGTGGATATGGACCATCTGTGAAATGGAAAACGAAGTTTTGTCAGTAAAAGAAAAGGAACAAATTTAATTGAAAAATATTATTGCTTTCAAATATTGTATATATAGTAATTTAGATAGTATAAAGTAAAGTATTTCCTTTTTCAAATTAATCTCTAGATAATTAAGTATTTTTCAAAGCTTAGATTCATTTCAATCACTGGAACACAAACAATTTTCCACCATTACTCAAATATCGCCTGACTACATTTTGCTCTGCTTTTATTTTGCATTTAATTTTTCCCCTTTTTTTATTTTGGGTGCTTGGCGATTTTTCGGCTTCCTATTTTTTTTGAGCGCTTTGCTGCGGTTGCTGGTTTCTGGTTGCTGGCCACAAAGAAAAGTTTTTCATTTAATTGTGCATAAATTTTTCAATTTAATTATGAAAGCAGCAACTTGTTTGAAGTGGTTAAAGGGGGCTCCTCTGCTGCTGCCGCCTCACTTTGTTAGGAATCACCGGGAACACAAGGAGCAGCAGCAGTAAGTTTTCCCTCCCTTTTTTTTATTCGTACTTGCATTTATTTCCAGACACGGGAATCACCAAAAAACTCGGAGAAAGTCCGAAGACAGGGCGGAGAAAGTGGTGCGGTTGGGTGGGGGGTTTGGGTTTGCGGAGGAGAAGAAGTTCTCAACTTCCACCGAAGCCTTTGTATTGGCTGTTATATCGTTTCTCCAACGGCCAACGAAACTTTATCGCAACGAGGGGCAAGGATATTTTATATTTTTTATTAAAAGTAATAAGCTATCAGGAGGCCAGCTTTGGAGAGGCTTTTGCATTGACTGTACCTGGGCGATAAGTTAATCAGGACTCAAAGGATTCACTCTCTGAGCTGAGCTACTCAAACACTTCAAAGCAAACTTATCGCTCTGCTTGAGGGAAATGGAATAACCAACCTGGTCAGATATCCAATTAATCAGGAAAACATTTTTAAAATCACAGATTACCGAACAATTCCTCTGCCTAAATATGGCTTATCGACGTTAAATCTGTTTTCTGCAGCTCCTGTTTTTGTGTGTTCGATGTCCATGGACAAGTCCATCGTCCATCGGCCGACAGTTATCAAAGGGAAAAATGACAGCATAAAAACGCCTCCTCGCTTTGGATGGCCAATGACAGGCATGAAGGATGCCAAGTTCATGGAGCCAACGCTCCAGCAGACGCAATATGCATCGCACCTGTCACCGGGAAGTGAGTCCCCCAGACGGATGTAATAAACTCCGGGTAGCAGCTCCCCAGGCTGCAGCAGCTCCCCTCCGGCTCCGGGCTCCGGACATTTTCAAGTGACTCGCATGGCGGGCTGCTCGCTTTTCGATTCCCATTTTTGCCCTGTCATCTGGGTCTGGGAAAATAATATGCAGCCTGAAAACACAACACAAGCCCCATGTGGGCGGGGTCTGAGATGCCACCCTCAAACTCAAACTCAACCCAACTCAACTCAAAGATAAATTCAAAGGGAATTGAGGTTTAATCACTATCCTTGATTTCCGGTTTAATCGCAGTACAATCCAATATCCTAGCTCCTCCCGGACTAGTTGGGACCGTAGCAATCCGATTTACCAGCTCATGTCATGTCTTTTCTTCCCATTCCATCTTCATTATGCATGCATACTGCGTGCATTTCCCCAAAAACACAAAAAACAACAAAAGAAACGAGGGAAATTGAAATGGAAACGGAAAATACGGGCTGCATTCCGTATCTTTGAGATTCAATTTCCCCGCCCTCCCCCGAATTTGTGGGGCAAAAGTTCTCCATCAAACATTGATAGCCCATGCTTTCGGGTTAATTATTATTTTGAATGGAAGAACCGCATTCAGTGGGACGGAGGACGGAGGACGGCGTCCATAAGTGGGCCATCTGCATTAGTCTGATTAGGTGATTAGATGATGGACCACCCCGAAGGACTCAACGTTAATCAGCGGCGAACAGAGAAGCCTATCCGCATTTATTATTCATTCACATGCTTACATTGCATTAAGCCCGTTCATAATCAATCCAATATTCATCATCCTATATCCTATATCCTGTATGGTGTACGGTGTATGGTGTACGGTGTATCCTGCATCCTGCATCTATTATCCCACATCTTTATCTCGACTGCAGCTATTTTGGCTTCCGGCCGCAAATCGAAAATTAATTACCAGGCACAAAAGAGCTCCTGCAGTGCAGTCCCGCCCCCCTTCTCCCTTTTGTTCGCCGCCCATGAGTCGCCTTTTGAATGCAGCTTCCCTCCCTCCCCACAGGACTAATAGAATTAGCTGAATGTATGGCCTTCAGGTTGCTCATTATTCCCCTTTCCTTGCAAAAGAAGCATCGTTTTCTGGGAACTAACAACCGAATTGGATAGACATTCAATTTGCAAATAGTACATTTCATAAAATGAATATTAATTAATTCCTTATATATACATTTTAACAATATTATAAAGGGAATATGCACACAAATATCACAACACTAAATTCTGTATCAAATAAAATAAAGTATTGCCTAAAATAATATTAAACAAAATATTGAATAATAACACAAAATATAATGGAGAGAAATACACACAAATATCACAAAATATATAAAAAGGAGAAATTCTGTATAATATAAACTGAATGCCAAAATAATATTAAACAAAATAATAAATATAAACACTGAATGCAACTGCATCAAACGATGGCTTTGCTGTTTATGACGTACTTATTTCCTGCATTTAATATCCCAATATTTAAGCATACACATGATGCCACCCAAAAAAAAAAAAGAATCCTGGAAATGGGCTTTTCTCTCAACACACAAAGGCATTCGATTTGATGGGCATAACCGAAAAAGCGCTTAGCTCCTTTTTTATTTATTTAGTTATTTTCCCTTTTGGCAAGCTGATTATGCCGGAAAGTCAATAAGGATTTGGAAGGACATACGCAAAAGTCAGACAAAATATTTATGGATTCCATCAATCAGACGACGAACTCATCCATTACTCCCACGCACATGTGTTGGGAAATATGGAAAAGCACTGCGGGAAATATATTCGGGAAAATGGGTCTCAGTATATGTTGAAGTTAAGATAGATTATTAATACATTTCCCATAATAATTAAATTCATATTGGGAAAAGTATTTAATTTCATATCTGTCGAAGAACTCTTTTTTTACTAGTATAACATTTAATACAAAGTTAAGATAGATTATTTATATTTTTCCATAATAATCTTCGAGTTAGAGTTTAATTAATTTAACTAATTATAAACAAAACCTAACATAATTTTGTCAAACTTCATACTTAACTTTGGTTAAGAGAAATATATGAACAAATATAAACAAATTGTCGAAATTTGTTAGTTTAATATTTAAAAAAATATTTCCCCTTCTTGAAGTATTTCTGGCAGTGTATGTAACCTATACCTTCTGTCTGTTTCTGTTTGCAGCTACTCCAGACGGGCGTTTCCCTGATTGTGGACGATGGAAAGGACTCTGGCGATGGGAGTGGAAGTGGAAGTGGCTTGGGCTCATCATCCTCTGTTTCGGGTGGCATGTCCAGCCGCCGACGCACCGGGCAGCTGGGCAACCGCAAGCGCAAGCGACGCCCCCAACTCCCCTTGGCAACCATGGGCGCCACGGAGGAGGATGGCGGTGCCGAGTCGGGCTCCGCCTACTGGCGCGGCCATGTCGAGGACGATGCGGAGGCATTGAGGAGGCGAAAGCAGCCCATCGGGGTGCGGGAGCCGATGGCGGCGCTGGAACGGGATCGGGATAGGGATCGGGAGAAGCAGCGCCAGCGAGTGGAGCCTACGGTGCTGGATGCCACTCCTCAGTCGAGCAATGCGAATAAGGCCTACCGTCGCCCCTATGGACAAGCCAAGAAGGAGGCCGCCCTGGTGGAGTCACCGCCGTCACCGGGGGCCACCAGGACAGCGGTGGACCTAAAGAACATCCTGAAGAACTCCGGGGGCCTGAGTCTGAGCGAGATTCTGCAGCAGAAGAATCTCTCGCTGGACGATCTGCTCAAGGGCAAGCAGAATGCACTGCTGGCCCTCCAAACCACAGCTGTGGCCCCAGCCCCTGCCTCTTCCTCCGCCTCCGCCTCCTCCTTTCCCTCGGGGGAGTCCGCCAAAAAGCAGCCAAACAATAAGCAAGGAGTGCGAAGACTACCAGCAGCCTACACCACCAGCAACCACAACAACGATGAGGAGTCGCTGGGTGGGCAGAAGACCAAATCCAAAGTCCCCACCGCCCTGCAGCGCCTGAAGCTCTTCGGCAGCTCCTCCAGGGAGGGCAGCACCACTCGACGCCAGTCGGGAAGCACCACCCCGGCACCAGCACTTAGCAGCAGCAGCTCCCCGGGCAGCTCCACCACGCGGCTGCCGCTCTACAAGAAGCGCCAGTACTTGCGCTCCACTCTCAAGCCACCTGGACTCTTCAAGGGATATGGCACCACCAGCACTAGCACCATCTCTACGCCTGTGACCACCACCACCGAGGAGGTGGAGACCAGCACGGCCTTCTCCACCAGCACCACAATGGTTTACACGCCGGAGGAGGAGCAGGAAAAAGAGCAGGAAGTGGAGCAAAACGCGGAGAATTCAGAGGAGCAAGAGCTGGAGCAGGAGGAGGAGCGGGATCAGGAGCTGGAGCAGGAGCGGGAGCGGGATCAGGAGCAGAAGCGCGTGGATTCGAGTGAAGCCGAGTCTGGGGAGAGAAACCTGCACACGGAAGCACCACTACCAGCTCCAGTAGCCACCCCAACCTCCTCCTCGTCGGGAAACCCCCGCTACCGCCTAAGAAACTCTAGCATCAAGGAGAACACGAAGCGGTTCAAGGACAACTTCATCGGCAATCTGGTGGAAAGCGGCGAAATGGAGATGGTGGATCTGGGGGATAACGCCTCCAGCAGCACCACCACCGAAGCACCACCATCTCCCTCTCCGCCTCCCCCATCGGAGGCCAATAGGAGCAGTGGCGAGGAGCTCAACTACGGGGAGGATGAGCTGGAGAACTTCTTCGATGAGGTGGAAAGCCACACGCACCACACTCGGGTGCCGGCACCAGCACCACCACCGAATCCCTTCCGAATACCACCCGCGGCTGCACCACCACCCTCGGCTGCTGCATCACCACCATCACCGCCACCCTTACCCTCCTCCTCCTTCTCCTCCTCCTCATCGAATCCCTCGAAGCCAGCCCAACTGAACCTCATCATAGACGACGTGGACGATCGCACCGATCTCCTAGAGTTGATCGAGGACCGTCGGTCCGGCAATCGGCTGTTCAAGGTCCTCGAGCAGCGGAACATGACCCTCGAGGAGCTAATCGAGCACCGAAAGCGCGGCTCCAGCCAGCTGCATCTCTCCACCATTGTGAGCGGCGACGAGAACTCCCGCCTGTACCCCGGCCAGAAGGTGATCCTTCAGGACAACATGGACATCGTCACCGCCTTCGAGAACTTCCCGCACTTCAACCTGATGGACCTGAAGAGCGTCAAGCCGGACGAGATCAAGACGGACTCGCAGGGCTCCAGCTACTTCACCTCCATCATCGATATCGAGCCGAACGACGATGATGTGGGGGTCAGGGGATCGGTCGGAAGTCGAGGTATAACCGCTTTGAGGCTGCGCAGGCAGCGCGAACGGAGGGGCGGGAGGGGAAGGGCGCTGGTTCAGGGGCGTGGTCAAGCGCCGGGGCAGGGGCGTGGCCAGAAAGGGGGCAGTAACTCCTTGAAAGTTTGAAAATTAAAAAAGTAATCTTCTAAAATATACAATATACTCAAAATGAATCTAAAATATTCAGTATGACTTAAATATTATATAAACATAAAATTAAAGAATAAAACAGTAAACAAAGTTATCGAAAATCCAAAAATAATAATGTTCAATATTATTTTATACATTAAACACTAGAAATTAAATAACGAGGCCTAAGTTTTTGTAACCTTTTTTTAAAGTTCCCCTAAATTCGATTCTCCAACTAAACTCAACTCAAATCAATTAGCCAACTCGTTGGCTTGCCAACAAAAAGAAGGTTAGTCAATTTTGGTTAGTAATTTACGTTTTTAAGAGTAATAGTTTTCCATAAGAATTCCCATTTTCTTTTTGGATTTTCATTGAATATGTAATTCAAAGTTTCAATAAAATGGCCCGCCCCAAAAAACGCTTTCCCGAAAATTCCTCCACAGTTCGCTCCAATTTATAAATTAACAAGAAACCGAAGTTTGGAATACCCTTGCAGACCACTTGGCAATAATGGCAGCTACAGGAATATATATAGTAATATGATTTTTAATTTTTTTTTAAGTTTTAATGTCTATGAAAACTATATTTTCCAAGAATGAATTAATTGTCTTCAAAAACACCAGAGTTATGCTCAATGAACAATTTCCTCCCATCGTTCCTATGGCTGCTGTAGGATATGGTGCTCCGATTTTGATGATACTCTTAGAATTAGTCATTAAATAGTGATTTGTAAAGAATCAAACAATTATCGTTAAAACTGTCGAACAGAAAGAAGGGTCGGTGCAAAGTTTCAGCCCAAAATCTTTAAAACTGAGACTAGTTTAGTAGAAAACTACTCCGCTGGTGATGCTGATCAAGAATATATATAACTTATAGGGTCGGAGATATCTCCTTCACTGCGTCACAAACTTCTGGTCAACAATATTATGCCCTCTGCAAGGGTATAAAAATCCTTCTTTTCGATCAACTCCCAAACCAAACGAGTTTTAAAGAGGAAATTGATCTAATCTATCCAAAATCTCTCTAAATTATTATTACACAAATTTAATTGGTATAAAGTAGTAATATCAAATACATATTTAATGGTTCAGTTATTTTTTTTATATGAATAGATATTTTTAACTTCTTTTAATTTTTTTTAAATACTTATTTTGATTTTTATCTTAAAAGTTGAAAACTGATCTAATATGAAAGATTTTTATTCAATTTTTTAAAAGAAAAATCTTGTTAATTTGAATTATTAATTTTTGGATAGAAAACAAATGAAACCAACATATTTTTTAAATTAATTGACTTTGTAAAATGGGTCAGATTCCTCGTAATTAATTTCTCCCCCACACACTAGCTTCCTTCCGTTAAAATCTGTGTCCTTGCAGGTGGCAATTACGCCCAGACAGCTGTCTCCTCGTCCTCGTCGGCGGGCGGAACGATAACCATCAATCAGCGGGGCGAGAAGTCGCTGGGATTCTTTCCCTCCTGGAAGACACTGGCCCTGGCATCGCTGGCCACCGCCACCGAGGAGAGGAATCCCTACTTCCTGCCACCGCCGCGTCTTCTACTCGACGGGGGCTCCCAGGAGCAGGACAAGGAGCAGGAGCGGGAGCGGGACTCCAATCCGGAGATGGACGCTGATCGGGAGCCGCCCACCAGCATCGACATCGATCTGAGCGTGAGTCCTTACGGGTCGGGGAACTCCTCAGGATTGGACAACGCACATCGCCTGCTGCCGCCCATCAACGACGATGTGATCGACGAGATTGAGAACGAGGTGGCGCGGGCTCACGACCTTCTTGATCTGGAGCTCTCCGGCCCCGGCTTCCATCGCAGTCCGGCGGCGGCGGCGGCCACCTCGGCGGTGTCCCAGCAGCACCTGAGCAGCCTGTACGCCAACATGCCGTCGGGCATCCGGTCCGCATTGGTGGCCAGCACGGCGATCGTGGTGACGGCCCTGGCCACCTTCCTGGTCGTCTTCGTCGTCTGCCGGTGGAGACAGCAGCGGCGGAGGAAGAGCAGCTACCTGCGCACCTACAATGCGATGAAGAGCAAGCTGCCCCAGCAGATGCACCAGCGCTCCACCTCCTCCTCCGTCTCGGCCACCGCCTCGATGCGGCAGCACATGGAGGAGCTGGCCGTGGTGGGACCGGGTGGGGGAGCGGGACAGGGCTTGGGCTCGGGCAAATCCCGATCGGGGGAGCCGGGCATCGCTAGCATCTCCACATCGGTGTCCTGTTGCTCGCCAGCCGTTCATCAGCTGCAGCGACAGAGCTCTTTGCTTTTGAGCACGGCCACCTCGCTGACCACGACCTCGGCATCGTCGGGAGGAGGAGTTCCTGCTCCAGCGAAGACCACCAGCTCATCTGCCGGCGCCGCTGCCGCCTTTGGCCACCCGGATGCAGCCATCGGTGGGCGTGGCCTGGCCATATCCCTGCGCAACGCCCACCAGAGGCTGAACACCATGGACCCCAACTCGCCGGAGGTGCAGGAATATCTCTTCGACACGCTGCGCAAGTCCTTCGATAATTAGGCAACGTCCGGTTGCCTGGTAACGCCCCCACTTAGCCCATAGAAGACCCTCCCCGAATAGACCGTTGTTTAGGCCAAGTTTTATATATAAATGTACACACCCGACACGAGCAGATCAAGCCCACTCCCTGGATCGAGGAGCAGGCAGGAGTTAGTCGATTAGTTAGTTTAAGGCAGATGGTGGATGGAGCAATTTTTTTTTAGATCGATTCAGAGGTGGAACACATTCTGTGACAGCAAGTAAAACTAACACACAAAAAACTAAAAAATTACAAAAAAAAAAACAGAAGGAAAACCAGAAGAAATACATACAAAAAGTGCGTAACATAAGCGTAAGGTTGTTGGAAACTCAAGTGAGAACATTTTTTAAATTAAAAAACATATTCCAGGAGGTTTGGAGGATCGGGTTCAAGAAGTATGCTATTTGTTGCATACTTATTACTTATTACTATTATATAATCTATTATTATTTTTAATTATTCGTTTTTAATTTACTTTTCAGTTATATTTTGTATTATTTATTTCCTCCATTTGTATTATTTACTCGTATTTAAATTGTTTGAAGCTCTTTAGTAGATTTCCACACAACCCTATGCTTATGTGACGCACTGTTTGCTAGTCTCTAAGCTATCGGCAAAACTATCGTTTCAACTATCTAGATCTACAAGTACGAGTATCTAAAGCATAAACTAAATAAAACTAAACAAAAAATAGGACAGCAATGGGTTTCTAAGCACAAACAAAAAATAATATAATATACAGAACAAAAAAAACGTAGCCAAAAAAGAAAACAAAATCGTAGCCCCCCTTGAAAAGCCCCAAAACCGAACTTATATATACACAAATATATATTGAGAAATTGGAAAGAGAGGGAAAATGAGGAAAAAGAGGAAAAACCATTTATGAGGACAATAAATATGAAAGCGAAAAACGAAGGGAAATTCTGTGTTTTTTTTTTTTTTTTGAGACAAACGAAATCTTTTTGGCAAAACTAAATTTGAATTTTAACTTCATCAAGATGAAAATGAAGATAAAGAGAGAGATATAGAAGGGCGCTGGCAAGGGGCGTGGCACATTAGCACAACAACAACAATTTTAAATGTTTTCAAATGCA
>JAJJHY010004047.1:2679971-2691775 GCA_021224005.1 Drosophila setifemur
AGCACGCTCAAAATATGTATGTAAATAAGTTTCAATTTGATTTTTTTGAGAAATAAAATGTAGAACAAATTGTGGCAAAGATTTAAAACATTTCGAAAGTATTTGAATGAGTCACCCAACCGATTTCCACTAGAACCGAAGGCAACCGCAGCAATCGATCGATCGATCGATCGATCGATCGATATATAAACACACATATAAATAGCAGGCTGGAGCATGGAGTGTGGAGCACGCATCGCATCGCAAATGGGGCCAGGAGTTCGCATGACCCAAAGTCCGAAGTGGAAGCTCCGCAAAAGATCCGTAAATAGAACACGATCGCAATGCCAGACGGGAAGGTCAGCAATCTTGCCCAGATGGGCTTCTGCGACTACCAGAAGAGCAACGACGAACGCGACCAGCTGTGGGGCAGTGTTTGGGGATGGCAAGGGATATTGGTCACCTTGGTTACCTTGCCTAATTGAACACAATTAATTGAGAAGGTATCCAAAATAAACGTATCACTTTGTTTACAACTTAAATGGTTTAGCAAGGCTAACAAAAAAAACAAGTTGCTCAACAGAAAACATAATTAAATTAAGTTCTTCTAGAAGTAGAATTCCCTTTCCTATAATTTTCTTGAATAAATTATCACTACACTATTTTTTTAACTAAAATAAACATCTTAAATCGTAATCCCAATCGGAAAATAAAGAAATGATACCAAGACCATAGAATACAAAAGTACTGAACATTTCTGAAAATAAAAAATAAAAACTAGAAAATTTGGAATATCACAATTATCACTATTTTTGTTAATATCACCATGAAATATAAAAAACCTCGTCAAAATGGAAACTACTCGTACTTATAAACTATTTTATAAGATTATGGTAGAATATTTTACATATTTCCTTACTTCCTTATTACCTATCAAGAAACTACTACCTTACAAAAATCAGTCAAATTGAAACTAGCCGGTAACTATATCTTCAAAAATTCAAAGTAGCTGTTTTCCAAAAGATAGTATAAAAAAAAGTAGTGAAGCTTCCTGAAAGATCGTCCACTCACCGGAAAAGCTCGTAGGAGAAGCTCTTCTTCGTTTTGAGGATATCCATTTGCAGGTACGTTTCCGCGTAGTGGCGCGCGATCGCCCGACAATGCCGCAGGGCTGGGGCATAAGCCGCCGTGCCCCGGAGGAGCTGCATCTGCTGGACGGTGAAGTACAGCACGGTGCTGTACTTGGTGGGCAGCACGTCCAGATACGGCTGCCACCCGCTATCCTGATTGCTTTTCATTGTGGCCAGGGCGAACGACAGCTTGTAGTTGGAGGACATGTAAGACGGACGCTCCGCGGCTGGGAGATACTCCTCGGAGAAGATTAGCTGGCGGGGCACGCTCAGCACGTGGCTGCCGGCGGCGATGTCCTGGGTGGCCCGCAGGCCCAGCTGGTAGCCCGGAAAGGCGGCGATCTCTACACCCTCACTGAACAATCCCCGCTCCTTGGCCCATGCACTGAATGCCTTCTCCAGCCCTGTGCGGTCATCACTGCCGGCCTTGCACAAGGCTTCGCTTAGGGGCCGCTCGAGGGCCTGGATGCGCTGCAAGTGCTCCTGCAGCTGGACGTACTGCTTCCACTCCTCGTTAGGGTGCACCGTATACCGGGCCAAGTCGAGCAGCTGCACCACCAAATGATTGATTTCCTTCAGCTTCCTATCGCTTAGGATGGGGACCTGCCGCGGAGTTCCATTCGATGCTCCTCCGGATTGTTGCTGCTGTTGTTGTTGTTGGTGCTGTGCCGGCTGTTTGTTTTTGTTGCCGCGCTTGTTGTTCCTCCCCATGGCGAGTGCGAGTGGCTGACCGAGACCGAGAGCGGGAGCTGGAGCTGGTGCTGGAGAGGAAGCGGAGAGTGGCGGCGGAAGACCAGATCCAAAAGAGGCGAATCCAAGCGAGTCTCCAATCGACTCACAATTAGTGCCAAAAAAAGAATTTACGAAATGAACCGCAGCACGTGGATGTGTGTGTGTGGGTGTGTGCGTGTGATGTCCGGCAAATAACAAAAGCCACAGCTGGTCACATTAGCATATCGCAGAATATTTCCATCGGAAACTTTATTAATAATTTGCATACTCTTTATGTAAATGTACTCCCAATGCTAACCAAAATATTATAAAATGTGCATTATTTTACAAAATACATTAGAGACTTAAGTTTTCAGAACTAAAATATGAAAATGAACGAGCCGCGAAATGTTATTACAAACTTTAACGTAAGCTTCTCGCCAATTGGCAATCGATAAACATTCAAATCGAAGAACTTAAAAATATACCAAAAGTAGATAAACATACAAAACGGTCACCTTAATTATCGACCTTATCAGAATTTTAAATATTTCTGAGTATCATTTGTATTTGTTATTAATGAATTCCATGAAATGCAGCAACTTTGATTTTCCACATAGTACGATTTGTTACCTCAATAATTAATAAAACATATAAATAAATGTTAAGGTTTATTTCTGTTATTTAAATCAACTTTTAAATAGGTTTAGAACTGCCAATCAGTTTAATTTATTAAATATTAAAACTCATTATACACACATATACAAATTGTTATCAATTATTTAAGTTATACATTTGGAATATAGTATATATTAATTTTTTATTTCTTTTAAAATACTCAACAAAAATATTATATTAATTATATTGTAAGTAGGAGAAAAAACTCCCTCCTAAAATCGTATTCATTTTTAAAATTAACAATCGGTAACAATTTTATACTCAACAAAAATATCTTAAAAGTAAGTCTTTCAATTATAAAGCTTAAATTAAGAAAACAAACTTGTGACTTTTAAATAAATATTTATATTAAGAGTATATTTTAGTCAGTGAGTGATATTTTGGTTTAGTTTGGATACGTTTTTATTCATAATAAATATTTAATATGTAATAGGTTTCAAAATGGAATTCGAGATCGTTCTTCTTTATTTAAGATATACAACATACGCGGTTAACAATATTTGATCTAATAAATATTTGAATTATAGGTAGTTCGTTCGTTAAATCACCGATAAACAACTTTGGTTTGGATTTGGATTTGGTTTTGGTGTTCTCTTCTGAAGCAACGTCCTAAAATTAAAGTTAACGAGAGGGATTATCTTGCTATTAACGAGTTTAAGTTTAGCAGCTACGCGTGTTATTTATAAATGTAATTGAGTATCTGTATCCGTAGCTCTCCGCAGCGTCCTCTCCGAGCTCTCATCTGCCTTCTGAATCTTCAGGTCACGGGTCTCACATATCTGTCCGATTTGATTGTGCTCTGTGGGGGAACTCAGAAACACAGTTAACTTCTACTCCACCTCCTCCTCCTTCTGCTCCTGCTCCTCCCTGGGAGTATATAGATCCCAGGTCTGGGACCGAGCTATTAACGCCAAGCCCGGTCCGTTAATATATATTTTGTTGGTAGGGTATAAGTTGTTTTTTTTTTGCGGTGTATACGGGGTGCATTTGGAGCCCCATCTGCACTTAGAAGCTAATAATTGAGTTTGCATCGCAGCCGGGGGAATCGAAACGTTCACTGTCGGGCCACCATGTCCAGGCCGCCCTCCTCCTCCATCTTGGACAGAAACTTGATTGCCCGCTGCGACTGCTCCGTCTGCCTGGCCATGTCGATCAGCCCCAGCAGCTTCTTGATGCCAATGAAGACGCTGCGGAAAAACGAATGAAGTTCATTAAAAAAATCCCAAAAAAGTCTAGGAAAAGATTTGCCCACCGCTTGCCGGCCATCTTCTTGCCAATCGCCTGGATCTCGCCCTTGCTGAAGATGTCACTATGCTCCAGGACGGCCAGGACGTGCTCCGGATGCGACAGATTGGGCACATGCAGCACCGAGGTGAAAGCCGTCAGCATCTCCATCTCCTCGAGCACCTCCCTGCAAAGCAGCCAAAGAAAGAAAGACAATCAACCAATGAGGTCCAAGACGAACCAAGAGCAGGCCCCAACTCACCGCCTGCTGGAGGTGCACAGGATGAGGAGCTTGCGGCCCTTGGGCGGCTGCTTCTTGAGCAGCACCAGCAATGCCTGCAGCGTCATGTTGGAGTAGCGTGGCCCGATGGAGCCGTAGTCCAGCAGGCGCTCCACGTTGTCCACCACAATGCAGCTGAGCGTGGAGCGGTAGGCGTCGTCGAAGATCTTGCGGATGTGCAGGCACTTGGCGGACTCCGTGTACCCGACCATGTCCTCCGGCGAGCAGACCTTTACGAACGGGAAGTCCGACATCTTGGACAGCTGGGCGGCCAGCGCCGTCTTCCCGGAGTTGGGGGCTCCGGCAATCAGTATTGACACCAGGCCACTGGACTCGGGCGCCTTGGCCTGCTGCACGTAGAGCATGCCGTCCTCGAGCAGATTGCTCACCGGAGTGCCCCAGTTGATGACGCCGCGGGCCAGCATGTTGTCGAGCATCTCCTGGGCGGTGCCGAAAGCCGGCTTAATGTCGTTCTCCAGCGAGTGGAGGAAGTCGTCGCGGTTCACCTTAAGCTTCTCCATGGCCTCCGGGTCCACGGTCACCTTGGCATCCGCCTTGATCAGCCGGTTCATGGCACTCGATTGGGCAGCGCGCACCAAGCCCTCCAGCTCGGCGCCACTGAAGTTCTTGGTGAGCACGGCGATCTCCTTGCAGTCCACGTCCTCGTTGATCTTGTTGAAGTCCCGCATGCGCTTGGTGTGGATGTTCAGGATCTGGACGCGGCCCTGCTCGTTGGGCAGACTGATCTCCATTTGTACCTCGAGACGGCCGGGCCGGAGGAGGGCCTCGTCGATCATGTCCCTGCGATTGGTCATGCCGATCACCAGGATGTTGTTCAGCTGGTCCACGCCGTCGATCTTCGTCAGAAGCTGGTTGACCACCGTGTCATGGACACCACTGTTCCCGGCCACAGAGCCGCGCTGCTTGCAGATGGCATCGATCTCGTCGAAGATGATGATGTGGAGGCCGCTGTTGGGGCCCAAGCGCTTCTCCTCCTCCTCGGCATCGGCGAACAGTCGCCGCACATTGGCCTCCGACTCGCCCACGTACTTGTCCAGGATCTGGGGGCCGTTGACGATCTTCGGTTCCCGGGCATTCAGCATGGTGCCGATCTGGCGGGCCATTAGGGTCTTGCCCGTGCCGGGTGGTCCGTACAGGAGGATGCCCTTGACGTGCTTGCAGCCCAGCTGCTCGACCAGCTCGGGTGGGAAGACGCGCGAGGCGAACGCGCGCCGGAAGATCGAGTTGAACTCCTTGTCCAGGCCGCCGATGCCCATTTTGCCGAAGTCCCAGTCCGGGTTAATGATGGACTGGCGCACCACCTTGCCCTTGCTCTTGCCCTGCAGGTTGAGCGAGCTGTTCTCGGCCTTCTCGAACTGCACCACCGTGTTGCCCAGGATGCGGCCGAAGCGCACGTTCCTCATGGCTGGCTCCTTGCCCTCGCCCAAGGTCTTGGGATCGATGGCCTCCATCGACTTCACGGCCAGGCCCAGCAGCTTCTTATCCTTGAAGTTAAAGACGAGCGACTGGCCCACCGTGAGGGCCATGCCAGCGAACTGCATGATGAACTCCTTGGCCATCTGGTCGGAGTCGTACGGCTCCTGGGAGACACTGTAAATATGTTTGCCCAACATCAGCATTACATAATCGGGAGAGAGCAGATGTATGTACGTACGTCTTCTTCTGCAGAAAGTCCGTCTCGAAAGACACGCAGGTAATGACGTCCGAGTTGGCGTCGAAGCGATAGGGACGCACCTCCAGCTCCTGGTTGATGGAGACCATGGCCCACTTGCGCTGCACCAGGGAGAAGCCCACATATCCGCTGGGCACCTCCACGGTCTTCTCCAGCGCGAAGATGAAGTGCTGCCCCGGGGCGGGGGATATGTCCGCATATCTGTGGAGTATCGAAAGAGGTATCAAAAGGGTTATCTCTGGGATCACATATCCTCGCAGGAATCTCTACATACTTCACTTCGTCGGGAAAGTCGCCAACATTCACGATGGCCCGATTGGTCAGGGACAGCTCGTCCGTGGGACATTTGGTGGCCTTCAAGCGCTGCAAGCACATGGAAAATCAATTAAACCTGCCCGAAACATAATAATTAGCTGGCGAAAACCCACATAAGCCATCTCGAGGTATACGTAGCTGGAACTCGGTTAATTTCGAACTGTATCTGGGGGTATTTACAAGCTCCCCGAAAAATCGATTTTTTCCGCCAGGTAAAACTTAAATCACTCTCAACTTTAATTCGCTGCTTAACGGAATTTTCCTAGGCTTATATTGCTAATAATGATTCGAACACTTTCTGCACGGGTTTATGTTTGCTAGTTTTTGGAATTGGAATTGATTATTGGAAAGTCCTGCAGCTGAAATTGCGATGCCCTTGCGAGCTGGAAACTTTTCTTGCTTAAATTTCGCGCAGGAGCAGAGCCTGCGATTGGATGTTATCGCTAATTGTCAATCGATAGTTTTTGGCTTCAAATTGAGCCGCCCAAATGTAAGGAAAACCTCTGAAATCGAAATAAACTGGAATATTTTAACTAAAACAAGGAAGGAGGATTGGATAAACTGGCAGATCAATGGCTTGTAAGGCATTAAATATATATATTGCATATGTACATATAAATTAAAGTAAATATATGATAATAAAATAAATTTACATATATATTAAGATAGGCTAACCAGCATATAGAGTGATTTTTATTCAAAAATATTTAACAGAAAAACAAATAATTTTTGATACATAGCTTAATAATACATAATCATTTGTAGAGGCTTAATTAGCTTAAGACATCAAATTAAGTCAACATAATTTTTAAACAAATACATAATAAAAATAGATCTTAATAAGGACTTAAACTAAAGGGTCTTTCAAATAGAGCGGGTTGATGTTAATAACGATGTATCAATGTTAATACATTGTTCATAATTCGCTTGGAAATGTAAAGGAATATTAATAACATAGACCCGTTCTATTTGAAAGACCCTTTAGAAGAGGGGCATTATTTAGTATTTTAACAGAACACAACAGAACATTAAGAATCCAATTACAGTGGCTTAGCTAACAAAAGCTAGCTGGCACGAAACCCGCCACGTTCGAACTGCCAACTGTTAAGTTGTTACGTTAAGTGTGTTAAGTGTGCTTGCAACATGTTCGACTGCAGACCATGTTAACTAACAGAACACCACTGAGGCACATTTCTGCGGCGAGAGTATCTCACTCGAACGTTGCTCATCGTCGAAGCAACTCCAATCGGTTCGGACGTGTTGCGGATGAGGACAGCAGTCGTCGTTAAATACGAAAAACATTCTAAGCTAAACGGTTCGGCGCCCCTTTCGGTGTAAAAGAATAAAACTTGAATCCGTAATCCGTAATCGGGCATTCCACACGAGTTCGATTGGTGAAAAAACAAAAGCAAAAACAAAAACGAAAACGAATCTTTATCAAATGCCGAGGCACATTCTATGAAAGGTGGGTGCCATTCCCAGTCGCAGAGTGTTTTTGTTTTTTACGTAATAGTAATACCGCGAGTATTATTTCACCGTTATCAACATTCCCGCCTCACCGAGTTTTATTTGATTGTTTTTTTTTTTTGCTGTGAGTGCGTGAAAACTGAAGCAGCAGCAGCAGCAGCGATCGAAGAGCAACAACTGCAGCGGCGAGAGCGCGGAAAACACGCGAGCAACTACCTGTTGAGCCAGGTCTCTCCGCTGCGAGATCTCTCGGACACGGAGATACTTTATATATTTTTTGTTTTGTTTGTTGCCGAAGGTCGCCGGCTCAACCCCGCGCCCCGCGCCCTGCGCCCCTTCCCCTGCCCTGGCCCCTGCCGTGCCCGGTGCACGTGCAACTGAAGAGAATCTATTTATTTAAAAAAATCGAAAGAAAAAAAACACATCCGAAAGATACTTTCTACGATGGAGTTGAAGTCCCTGCTGATGATCCACCTTGTGGCACTGCCCAGCCTTATCGTTGCCTTCAACTTGGAGCAGAGACTGCCGATCGTCAAACTCGGACATCCGCACTCTCACTTTGGCTATTCGCTGGCCACCCACACAATCGGGCACAAGCCCGATCATTCCAACTGGTAAGTGTATCTGTTAGATACATATACTATATATACACCAAAAATATTGCCACGCCATTTCCCCCAATTTGTACTTCAAAATCTGGGAAACAACTTAATAGTTTGTAAATTGTAATATGCTTAAAATATACATATTCGCGGCTCACCTAATCCCAGAGATGATTAATGGCCCAGTTCTGGCGCTTGGCTCGAATCCCAAGACCTGAGCTGCAGACCGAAATTCGGATAAACAAATCGATGAGGTTCAGGTAGATGAAAAGAATCGCCAAGAGTAGGTAAAAATTGGGTAGGAATCTGCTCTGGTCGATGGCTCGAAACTGGTTTCCATTTTCGCCAATTCGATTTCAGCTTAATTGACTGGCATTGATTGTTATTAATCAACAACAACAACAACAAGCCAGCAACAACAACAAATAATAATAATTTGCATTGCAATCGCTAATGCGCGAAACTTGTTTGCGGCTGTGTTTTGTATCTTTCGGATTTCCATAAAAAGTTTGAGCATGGATTATTTTGAGAGATGATGCCAGGGCATGATTTGTAGAAAAACTATCTAAACTAAAAATAGAATAGCAATTTGCATAAAAAAAATAGTATATATAGGGGGAAATAGAAAATATTTGCTTTAACTTAGTCTCGATTTTCTTCGCTCGAGAAAAGGATCAAATTAGCATTATTCGACTTTCTGCGATCGGAAATAAAACCCCTCAAGGGCAAATATCGAGGATTCATGGCAGTTTACAATTCATTTGCTTAGCGATAGGGAAATGAGTTTCTCCGTGAATTCCTCGGAACGGAAATTATTTGTTTTCTCTAGAGGACTCGCTCTGTTTGTTTTTCAAAAATATTTTCGGTTGTTTATTTTACATCTTTCTCTCGTTTTTTTTTTCGCAAATATTTGTGACTCGCTTATCTGCGGGCTTTACGAGTGTGTTCATTTTTTTTTATGGGATATGGGACAGATAGCGAGTGGCCAGATAGCCGGAGAACAGGCGAAATGTTTGTCCTCTGCGATCGGAGAGCCCTTTACATTTTTTTGCAGCCCCAACCCCTTAAGTGTTTTTAGTACCCAGGGAAGTTCGCACTCTTTTCCCGAGCGGATGTCGATTAATTTGTATTGGTCATAGGTTCGGTTGGCTCTGCTTTGGCTTTGGCTGTGCCACTCATTGAAGCCGGGCCAATGGCACCTTTAATGTCTGGCCTGGTCTGGTCTGTGGTCTGAAATGGCCACAATGTGGTCCTCCCTCTTGTGTTTCTCCATCTTCGAACCGAATCCAAACCGAACCAAACTCGGCAGACACAACGGAGCCAGACGGCGGTGGCCATAAAAATGGGCAGACAGCAAATCAGGAATCAATACAAGACTTTAGTCTAGGATGCGCCAAAAGCACAGGGAAAATGGTATTAAGAAATCTTGTTTTTGTATATTTGTAACTCATAAATTTTACAAATTAAATATATCCAAAGAAGTGGAATAATGAAGTAAAGAATTTTTGTTATATTTCTCTGGCAAGGCATAAATCTTTATTAAATATTCGCATTGCTCTGAAAAAGTATTTAAAAGTACTTTTATTTCAATACCTTTGCCTTATTAATTTGATACAAAAAATCTCACCGACTAACACTGATTTTCTTGAGTGTATTAATGTCAAAGTAGAAGCAACCAGTTTGTATTGCCACTTCTTTTAGAGCGGTTGGATTTCAGTGGGTCAAAGCAATTACAATGGGTTATTGGTTGGGTTGGGTGGTGCCCCATACCAATGCCTTAAACAGAATCTAATCGTCATACCAGACTGCCTAGTTTCCTCAGACCACCATCCCATCCAGTTCCAGATCTCTATTCCTCGAAACCAATCCAATCCCTTCTCTGTTTGTCTGGCCCAAAGAAAGGAAAAGTATTTGCAAGTTTATGTATTATATTCCAGTAGATGTGCAAATATTTCAGGTACTATAATAAACAGATTCAATCACTCGATGCTTCCTCAAAAAAACAAGGCAATATGCCTTCCGAATTTGTACCAAAATGCAATGCATTTGTCACTTTTCCTGGGGGGCCATAAAAGAAATCAAGGCCATAGGCTTGGAGGCCCAAGAAGAACAAAAAGCCGGGCACAAAGACTGCCGCCTGCAATCAAAAATCCATTTACACGTCCACTCGCGCGATTCGTGGTTCCCGATTCCCCGATTCCCCGAAGTTTCTATATCTTGTTTCTGTTTTTTGATTCTTTTGATTTGGACCCTCTGGCCCCGCGACCATGTGCACTGGAGCTTTTGATTTGCTGACAGCCGAGCGTCATGTCCGTCATCATGCAATGCCCCCATATATTCGTTTTTTTTCTACTTTTTTTCTTTCCTTCATTTTTTGTTGTTTTTCTGTTTTTGTTGTTGGACGTGCATATCACGCGCAATGTGCGGTCGCCGAAGTGGGAAATCCAGAAAGAAAAAAAAAAGAATTCAAATTAAAAGCGGCGCACCTGGAACCCCGCACTGCCATTAGCTCTCACGCGTGAGTCACGTGCAGAGTTTGTGGAATAATCGTGGGTAGATAGGGACATTAAATCCGATCCGTTCCGGATATTTTGTAAAATGAGGACAGCCTGAGATCCGTGGGTAACAAGAAATATTAGATGCGTTTTTAATCTATGAGCTAGGTTACAAAAATATACGTTACCCACTATAAAATATACCATTTAAAACGTTAACACATGCTAATTATTAAATTAATAGCATGTGTACAATGTATGCAGATTTATAGGCCACCACTTAGAGTATCGATAGGGTGTGGCTTTAACATTAATTTGCCTGCTAATAAAAGGCACGTGCTCTGATAAAAAAAAAAACACTCTAAAAAACCCGGCACACATTAGCAGACAAAGTCTATTTTCATTCATAAACTATTCGTTTCATCGGGAAATTGTGAACTTGAAAATTGATGGCAGCTGCATTATCAGAGCGGATGTGAGAAGTGTTCGTATTTATTTATATTATTTTGCACTAAAGGACGCAAGCTGATAACAACTGCAATGCGAAACTGTTCCATTTTCCGTTTACTTCATCATTTATTTTTCAAGTTCTGTGCTAAATCTTTATTTGTTCGTGAATGGCAATATGGAAAATAATTCCATAACAAAATGCATTGGCTATTTAAATATAATACTTCACTGCAAACGTAATTGGCAAAACGTGTGACATACTTTTCATAATCATAAAAGTAATATATAATTAGAAAACATCTCTACGGAATACATTTAATGAAACAAAAAAAATGTACATTAAATAAATGCACTAGTTTCTATTTCTACTGTTCAGAATTTTCTTACAAATAAAGTTATAAATATTTCCCCTTTATAAATACATTTTAATCTAGGACAATTAAATTGATTTACAGCTTACAGCTTAAAAGATACACCAACTCTTGATTTATTAAACGAATCTAACCATTTTTGCTTCCCTCGCCTTTGTTATGTAATTAAGTAAAAATTTCTTGTGATATCGTTTTCTGATAAGCTCGCTTATCTGCAGTTCGTTGACTTGCCGGATGGCTGCTATATCTCGCAGATCTCTCTCGTATCTCACAGATCGTGTAGATATTCTCTTTCGTATTCTTTTCTGGCTGCCCCAACATGTGTTCCTTGTTTGGTGCCGCGATGTGCCAAAATAATACCAAAAGAAAAGATCCAAAATAAAAAATAACAAAATGAAGATGAAGCAGG
>JAJJHY010004047.1:2710635-2723093 GCA_021224005.1 Drosophila setifemur
GTGCGGGTCCAGGCAGGGGGAGGGTGGTGCAGTGGGCTAGTGGGTTGTCCGCCTGCCATGTCCACGCTCATCAGGCTGACAGCTCTGGCAGAGCGATAAATTTGCCAGGCAACCACTCAACCACCGAATCACTGAGCCACTCAAAAACCACTGCACCACTGCACCACACAAAAAGCCACTCCAAATTGTGCAGAAGTTCGGCGGCTCGGGAATTCACAAAGTTAATTGAGTATGCAAAGAGATCAGATTCGCAGACACACCTGCGCGCCCTTTTCACTACACTGGCAAAAAATATGTATAGAGGAAAATCAAAGCAACTTTTCAAATACAAAATAACAGAACAAATTATAAAATTAAATATTAAACACAATTGTAGAACTAAAACATTTAAATTGCTTCAGAAATTCAGTAACACTCAAGTGTCCAAGTTTTTATTAAATTTTATTTAATATATTCTAATTAAAATAATATTAAAAACAAACTTTTTTAATATTATATATATGTATAGATATTCCATATATTTTTTAGTAATATTTTTAGTGCATACTTTTAGCTGATTTAGCTGGATCTTTAAGACTTCTACGATTTGTTATTTTTTCGCCGAGATCACGGAATTAAAAAGAACCGTGACAATGTGCGAGTGAGAGGGTGATGGAGAAAGAATGAAAGAAAGGGACGGAGTGATAAAAGTCAGAACTTGGGGCGTGCAAATATATCCCGAGGCGATAATGCATTTCGGGAATGTAAATGTATCTGTATCTGTGTGCGGGCGTTTCTCGGCACACACAGCGTCCCATAAAAGTCAGCGGACCTAATGAACTTGCAAATGTTTATTGCCGCAAGTGACTGTTGGAATTTCCATTGATTTTTGAGAAAAGGAATTCACCTTATCGCAGAATGCTAAATGCAAAAACCCAGCCCACACACATATTTCTTTTTTTTATTGGCTAAGCTCTGAAATCTGAGAGACTCTGATTTATTCGATGCACTGAATAATTGAATACAAACAGTTGGGCTTGAGATAGGAATGAACTCAAAAATTTATGGCATGCCATTTCATCAAAGGAATATCTTTCATTCGGAAATGATGCGGTTTCTGGGAAATGTTGTTTTTCTAACTAAATCTTAATCTGAAGAACTTCAACTTATGAAATCACTTCATTTATTTGCTTAGAAAATGTAGCTAGTAATTGAACAAATTGAAGTTCATAGAACTCTAATGAATTTTTATATATTTTATATAACAATACAGATAATAGGTTTTAATTTGTTAAACTTTAAAGATCGTTTTCTAATTACTGTTGAATATTGTCGGACAAAGAGGCAATATCACTCCCAAAATCACCACCAGTGGGTGTTTTTTTTTTTTGTAAGCCAAACGAAACCGAATCGAATTCCAAAACCAAATCCAATTCCAATTCCAAATTGATCGCCTCCTCCGGATGCCGCAACAACAAAACCGGGGAAAACAAACAAACAGACGCGACTGTAGAGTAATAAGTGCACTCCAAGTATTCCATCCATAAAATGAGGCGATACGGATTAGAGTTCAATAATAGCGACGGACATAACAATTATGATTCGGAAATATTCGGAATCGGAATCGGCCCACTTTTCGGGGATTTGGATTCGTAGCTTCGAACAAACAAAATTAAAAAAGGCTGATAGCTCCTATCAGAACCAAGTGGTGACCCACTTTCGGTGCGAGGGGGAGCAGGAGGGGGCGGGGCAAAAATCAACAGGAAATAGCTGGGATGCATATGGATCTTGGGATATATGTTTATCTATCGAACATATGTTCATTTTCCATATACCCCAGCTCGAAAAAAAGAGTGCAATATAAAAAAATAAATGATATTGTACTATATTTTATGCCATTTATTTATATAATTTTGTTTATATTTTTATCATTGGAAGATTATTTGAAATACAGTATCTGAATGCCGGGTATCTGTTAGTTGTTCTCAGTTGTTCAAGGTTGCAGTTTACACAGCTGCAAAAAACCCTCCCAGTCATGTTTTTTTTTTCTCCTATGGAGATATACGATTTTTTGTTGGTATTATTGATAAGNGCCTGCAAGGGTATTCTAAGCTTCGGGTACCGAAGCTAGCCTTCCTTTCTTGTTTTGTTTATATTTTTATCATTGGAAGATTATTTGAAATACAGTATCTGAATGCCGGGTATCTGTTAGTTGTTCTCAGTTGTTCAAGGTTGCAGTTTACACAGCTGCAAAAAACCCTCCCAGTCATGTTTTTTTTTCTCCTATGAAGATATACGATTTTTTTTGTTGGTATTATTGATAAGAAATAATATGGTTATCTATGTTGTATAGAGAAATAATTCGGACATTGGCAGAAAAAAAAATGTAACTGATAAATGCGAAAAATTTGGAAGAGTAGTTAGAATATTTTTTGTAGTAAGGAAAAGGCAAAAAAAAAGAATGCTGAATTATTGATTGAAATATTCATTCTTAATCCATAAAATTATACATTTATTATCCAAAATTTTAAGTATTTAATCAAAGTCACCAAAATGTATCCCCCTCGTTTGCATGGAGAAAACAATCATTTTGTAAAATCTCCGCACTTGTGCCGGACGTGTGCAGTGAAATCCCGCTAAAGGAGAGAAGTGCTCCGCAAATGACGGAGGCCAGCTCGGCGGAAAGTGCGACGGAAAGCAGCAGCGAGGATGAGCTGGCGGCTGCCGAGGATGTGGAGCGGGCCAGGATCGGTGGCGGCATGGGTGTGCGCTCCCCCCTCTGGCTGAGCCTGCACGACTTCCAGCCGGGCGAGGAGGTGCGTCTGTTGTGCCTCTTCTCCCGCCTCTGCTCGCTGACCGCCATCCGGCAGCGAACCGCGGGCCTAGAGCTGCGTTTCTCCTCCGTCGCCCACCTGCATCGGGGTCGTCTCCTGGCCAAGCGACTCGTTGCAGGGCGGATGCAGCTAGCCTGGCACCTGGGACGCCTCTCAGAGAATACCCCGGTCAACCGATCCCTCTCCGAAGGCATCAGTGTGCTAAGGAGGCTGCGCAGAGCCTTCCTCAACTACTTCCAGCCCCGTTGAGATCTGAAGGGGAAGAAGTTATACATATATATATATTTTTAATAAATTCTACATCTTCTGACGGATTTCTCATTTTTTACAGAGGTGATTTAAGTTATTTTTCTCCAAAAAATAATCCCAACTTAAACACAATTTTTTTAGCTAAACGATTTTCATTCAATATGGTTAATTGAAAATTAAAAAAAAACAAGAATAACCGAAAACCGAAAACCAACCCATAAATAAAATGCTCATATTGCCGGGTCTTCAATTAAAACTCATTAACATAATGGCCCAAAAACAGCACTCGACTAACTGCCGCTGAATGTGACAAAAATAAAGCAATATAAACTCCGGCGAAGGCAGGGGCGTAGCCCGGCTACAGGGGAAGGGGAAGGGGGGCGTTGCTTTGCCTTCAAAGTGAATTTACTTGTCAGTGTCGTCGCATGTAATTTATGCAAATTTTATGCCCGCACCACCAAAAACCAAAGCACCAGCAAAAATACTCAACAACAAAAATATTAAAAGCTAGCGAAACCGGAGACAAGCTAAAAAAAAAAGAGACAAAAAATAAAAACATAAACGCAACGCGGGCAGAATATGTTGGTTGTTTCGTTGTTTTATTTTTTTCATTACCATTATTGTTGCTGTTTTTATTGCTGTTTGTGTGGTGGGGGGTGGGGTGTGGGGGGAGGAGCTGGGCCGTTTTCATTTTAGTTTATGGTGACATAATTAAAATTTATAAGGCTTACAGCCCGCATTTTGAATGGAAGGGTGGAAGGCTGGAAGGTTGGGAGGTTCGCCCTCTCTCTCTCTTACTCTGAGAGAGAATTTCCCACTCAGCGATAAGACACATTTTCGATGTCATCGATCAGGCTTAGGCCCGCCTTATCGTTCCAGCGAAGTATTAGATAATACCGTTTTGTGCCATATAACAGTGATTGCTGATTAAATGGGGATTTTCAACTGTGGAACTTGATTGAATTTCTTTAATTCGTTTATTTAATTCACAATTATTTGCTAATAATTGATATTTAATAGTGATATTACACACAATAATAGATATCCCCTTTGGGGGTTCACTCTTAGAGTGCCCACTGTACGCAAGAACAAAAACTATGCCAAATTTTGGGGACTTATCGCTGCTCTCTCTACCTCTTTCCAGCTGTCTCTTCCTCTTTTGCTCTCTTTGATTGTAGGGCAGATCCCCGCTTTACCGCTTTAACGCCTCCACCCCCCTTCCCGCCTGACCCACCTGAGAGAGCGCAGGAACTTGAATTTTCTCCGTGTGTGGCCGTTCATGTCAGCCGGCGGCAGCTTCCCCTCTCTCTCCTCTCTGGGCTCTCTCTGCCTTCCCCGCTCTCTCTCCCCCTCTCCCTGTCAATTCGTTTCAAATCCAAATGCAATGCCGGACAAAAACAACACTAAATTATGAGGAAGGAGGGGAAAGCAGAGAAGGAGAAGAAGAAACAGCGGAGCCTCCAATCCTGCTGTCCCTTTTGCTCCGCAGGCTCTCCGCCTGACCGTTTATTTATGCGCACGTTTCTCCTCTTGATCCTTGCACTGAGAAAAATTCGATGAAAATAAAATTAAGAAAATTTATATTCATCAAAACTGTTTGTTGCATAATCGTATGAAACGTAATCATTATTATTATATTAAAAATTATTTTAATAAACATTCCGTTTGTCTCAGTGTATGGTTCCTGTTGCCGTTCTTCGCTTCTTCCTCTTCTTCGGGCTCATCTGTTGCTGTTTGTAATTTACCTGGCAGCGAGCTGTTTTGTTTACCTTGTTTACCTGTGCCGGCATTTCCCTCTTCACTTTTTCCTACCCACCGCCACCGCCCCCGGTCCCTGCTGCTCCTCCTCCATCTCCCCCTCCTCCTATTTCTCCTCGTCATTGTCCCCAATACCCTTGCTTCTTTATGGTGCGGCTTCGTCTTTGTCATGAAAGGATAATAAAAAACAAAATTATGTTTAAATAATGCCAATGGCTCTGTGTGTCCCTCTCGCTCATTCAGTCCCTCTCGCTCCCGCACTCTACCCCTCCCGCTTGCTCTCGGGGCGTGTTAACGCTTTTATTGTCGCCATGTCATTGCCATAAATGTGCCACACAACAACACGACACCCGTATAAAGCAGGAGATATAGATATATATACATATGTTATGTAAATAATGTTGATATAGGTATAAGGTGTATATAGGGAGAGGTTAAAAATATATATGAAGATATCTCGTGAGCAAACCTGACCTGTCCCCCGATTTTACCTACATTTCGTAACTATGAAATACTTTTTATATCCGAAATCTGTATAATTATTGTATCTTAAATTATTTTATATAGTATCTTTAAAATTGTATTTAGATGAACTAAAAGTCAAATACATTTTGCAATTTATTTGCAATTCATATTTGATAGTTAATATTATTAAAATATGGAAGTTTTGTTGTATTAATCTGATTTTATTGTTTTTTTTTACCAACCTTATATTACTTAACAAAAAAACCAGCAGTTATGTACAACTAAATGTTACGTAAATTTATTTCAACTTTTAAAATATCCTTCGGTTTTCGAGTATCTCAAGCTAAGGTACTCCTTCTCACATCTTTTGTCAATTTTACGCAACCGCAACATCAACCTGACCTTGGCCCTGTTGGCCCGATTGATAAGCCAACAAATCGATCCACCCGAGTACCATGGATTAATTGCCACCGATTAGGCCAATCGCACTCTAATCTCTCTCTGATCTCTTCCGTGTTGACTCTTGTGGTTCGGACATGTATCCCGAAAAGAGTTTGAAATTAATTGGATTGCTTCCATTAACCGGCAAGCGATATTTATCGTTCGGTTTATCGAATTAATCAAGCATCCTCCATCTCCGATCCCCCAAAAATGGGGGGATTTCAACTTCTGATCTCTTTTCTTTTTTTTTTTTTGTTAAGTCTGCCCGCAACAACAATTTGTTTACGATCAAATTTATGAGCTAGGCTGGCAAAAGCCACAAATATGAGGGGGGAGTACAGTGGTACTCCTCTAGTGGACATTATGGGTGAGAGCATGAAGAGGGTTCAGTTCGTGGAAGCTCTACTGTGCCGGCAAAGTCATGACTGAAGCTGCGCCTGCGCCTTGCCAGAGACAAATTTCCGAATGCTGATCCAAACGCTTGACCTTGCCATCAATTCTCATAATGGAAACATGGGCTTGGTGGGTCGCAGCAAGGGAGAGGGGCAGGGGGGCTTGGGAAATGGCCTGCGATCTGGGGGAAATGGAAATGAAACCAAATCGAACCGTTGGGCTGCTTTCCCGAAACACACACAAAAAGCCAAATACAAAACGCGATAAGCTGCAAAGCCGCGGGCCAATTTGTGCTACTTGGGTTACGTTGAAGCTTGGACACAACAAAATACACTGGAAAAATATATATATTTAAAACTACAATTTTAAATGTAGCATATTTGTTATTTATAAAGAAAATATTACATACATTACATATACAGGACTTTATTTGACTTCATTTTCCGGGTTTAATTTTCTCAGCTTATGTATATGGAAACAACAATTTTTAATGTAGCATATTTGTTATTATCAAAGAAAATATTGCAAAAATATAAATGCATATATTTCAAACGGTTATTGAAAATTTCAAATAAGTTAGAGGACATTATTTGTTCCTTTTTTTAGCGTTATAAAAAACGAATGAATTAAAATACTTTTTAAAAATGTAATATTTATTACCTGATAAATTATTATTATAGTATTTATTTTCTCTACATATGTAAATAGAAAACTGCAATTTTAAATGTAGCATATTTGTTTTTAATAAAAAAATATTACTTAAATATAATATCTTATATTTCAAACGGATATTGAAAATAAGTTACATGACTTTATTTGAGCAAATAATTAAAAGATACTTTCAAAATTTCACATTTAATACCTTATTCATTATTACTATAGTATTTATTTTCTCTGCATATGTAGATGGATGAATAGATCGATGGTGGGTTGGTGGTTTTGGTGGCTTGGAGCTGGTGATGGCGATGGTGAGATGGGTAGCCCGAGTATGTGGTAGGCGGTTAAGCGGGCTACCGCGGCAATTTACCGCTCCAGTGGCCACAAACGCACATATGTATGTATGTTATAGTATGTATGGTGATAGGGGAATCGGAGATGCGAGATCAGAGATATATATATGTATGCACCTATAAACATCTGCATCTGTGTTGACCCACAATTAATCAGAGCTTCCGAGCCGCACAGCTGCGGACGAGGCACGAATTTTGGGCCGACTTATCGGCCAACATAACGCCCGGGAAAACAGCCAGAAAAACAACAAAAAAAAAAAACCAATAAAATAGTGGAGGGCTGCATTTCCTGTATCAATTTCCCATTCAGCTGGCCAAATTAACGAGCCGTGAGCGATGACCCAATCGAATGAAACATATCTGGAGCGAGGTTGGGCCCGAAATGCGCAGTTTGCTCATTTTCCCAGAGTGCTTTTTATATGACCCTTTATTTTTTGTCTTTTTTTTGTTGGCCAGAAGCTTCTTCCATCAGCATCGACATTTGTGTTAATTTTTTCATGACTCGATAACAAGAATTGATGGGGAAAATATCAGAAAGCTAGGAATGTTGGTAATGAAGTCGTAGGAGTTTAATAAAAATTAGTCAATTTTGGAGTAAATTAATTTTAAATTTTAATATTACTAACTGAGCATCAATTTCATTAAAATGCTAATGAGAAAGAATTAAAATTTAACCTTTAAATAGAATGCTGGTAATTAAGTCGTAAGAGCTTAAAAAATACTATTTTTGATTCTGGTGTAAATTAATTTTAAATTTTAATAAAACTAACTGAGTTTCAATTTCATTGAAATGCTAATGATAATTTCTTCTTTGTTTCAGTATTGAAATTAAATTGTATTCGAATGCAAATTAATAAGTACATAACTAAATAAAACAACAATTACAATCAAAAGTTTTGGTTAACAGGTTTTTTTACACAAAACAAATTAAATACAAAACAAATAAAATTAATCATAAATTAAATTGTATACAATTATTTTCATTACTATTTTTATATATTTTGTTATTATTATTTTTTGAATTCTATATATTTTTCTGTGTACCTAATGATCTCATTATGTTACTTAAAGTATAAACTATAGATACTACCAAGTTCCATTGACATATGACTTATGTTATCTAAATTTTGTTATTGTTTTTTGTCTTAAGTATTTGAGTATTCTTTATTCGCCGACTTTTCCGGAAGTTTGCTTCACTTCTCCGTGGCGCCATTGAAAGCCCCATTGACTTGGCTTTATGCCCACTTCCCCGTCATATATATATATATATATATATTTTGTTTTTACCACTGGCATCTTGTTCTGCGAGTTAATGGACACATTATTTACTTGACCCGGCGGCGGAAGCGCGTGCCTGCCTCCCATTATGGATTTTGATTTGGATTTCGATTTGGATTTGGACTTCGATTTGGATTTGGCTCTGGCTTCGGTTTTGGGTCTGTGCAAATTGAAACAACCGCGGATGTCGGCAGGCTAATGGGAGCCAATATCTATAACCGGGCTATAACACAAAAATATTATTAACTGCCCATCCAAAAAATATGAAGAGAACCAATATGAAAATGGGAAGAGGAACCCTTGAGGTTCGTTTCCATATTTGGCATGACTTCATTCGCTGCTTTTTTTCCTCGACTTCTGTCTATTTTTTTTGGACACGCGCGTTATGGCGACACCTTGACATGCCACGCCCACCCGCCCAGATGGATGACTTAACTAAATCCCATCAAATTATGCGCATTCGGTGACTGCCCGTCTTGAATTTTAAGACCCCTCGACACCAACAACACCAACAACAAAAAATAAAAGAAACCCCCACCCGAAACCCGAAAACCCAAAAAAAAAAAATGTTTTGAAGTGTGTTTTGCGCTGTGGATTGTTGCCGGTTGTATTTTGTAGTTTGTTAAGTGACAAATCTCTCGGGTTATTGGGTTGGGTTAGGTTACGTCGGGTGTTGAGGGATTCCATCCGAAACCCAAGCAAAACCAAAACCGATTCAGCGGCTTTGGAGCGATGAAAGGGAGCGTTGGTGGTGATTTTATGTGAATAAAAACGAAACCCAATGCCACAAATCAAGTGCTAGCTATATAATATTAATATTTTAAAATTTAAATATCAAATTAGTTGATTAGTTGGAATTGCAGGATTTTTAGAGGGAAAATTAAAGGGAATTTCAATAAGACTCCCAGCAATTCAAAATATGTATGTACTAAAATTAATAGTACAAATATATAGAGTACATTTTCTTATGACTATAAAATATTTTAATATATATATTCAAATACCAAATTTAGTTGGAATTACTACAAACTATTAAAATATACATATATAATAAATTAATGATAATAGAAAATTTACAAAGCTATGTACAAAATATAAATGAAATACTACAAAAAATACCTGAAATGATTAAGGAAAAACAAAACAAAAATAGTTATATAAATAATTGAATTAAAATACACCAATATACAATACAATTCCCCTGTCACCACTGGATCTTAAGCTCTAAGATACTTTCTGCATATCTGTATCTGTATCTGTACTTGAATTATCCCCAATTTCTCCGCCCCTGAATGTTGATGGATGACTTTGACATTGAGTCCGGGTGTCTTGGGCTGTCGTCTTAATGCGCAAATTGAATTAGGCAATGGTAATTACATTGGTGGCTTCTGTTGTGGCTCTACTGTATTGGTAATTCGATTTCTGGTCACTTTGCCTGTCAGTTTAGCTTTGCTCGAGCATAGAGTGGGCAATCGGCAGTCGTCGACATTCAATTGAATTCAGCAACTCCAAATCGAAACTCAACAATCGCATTCCAATTTGACGCAAATGCTGCTGGCGGCTCTCTCTCTCTTAACACAATCCCAATCCCCCATAAATATTTTCCATATTCCTCCTCGTCCCGAGTGGCAGCTGCAGGTAAACGCCTATCTCTGAGTTCGATCGGACAGGTAACAAGGTCGGGAATCTCAGGTAGAGGGAAACTCGAGAGCTAGAACTCTCCAGGAGAGGAACTGAGGAGCCCTCATCTGCATCCGCACAGCCAGCTAGATAGCTTCATCCTGTCGCAGCAGGAAGTATCCTGCGAATCACGCATCCCACTCTCTCTCTCTCTCCCTCTCTCTCCATCGATTCCGTGAAAAACAAACAAAACCCAAAACAAAAGGAGCCGAGAACGTGACTATCCTCAATTGGCCTGCGGGTGTAATTAGACTCAAAACTCACAACTCAGAACTCAAACTCGAACTTCACCTGGCGACACCTCAGCAGAATAATCAGCACAATCATCTCCGGCAAATACGGGGCCAGAGCAAATATCGAATCTCAGATAGCAAACTACAAAATACAATGTGCGAAAAATATCTAGAAAAAATATAATCGGTTTTAAATTGGGTTCAAATAAATCAAACTTCCAACAAAGAAAAATTGGTTGATTAAAACTAAATATAAATAAATTTAATGCACAATGAAAATGTTTAAATTCCAACTATAAAAACAGTAATTAAATTTAACTTGAAAAGATTGGACTTCCTACAAAGAAAAATGCGTAGATTAAATTTAAATATAACTAAATTCGATGCACAAATTGAAGTGTAAACATTCAGCATTTATTTTCCATTTTAATTCAATTAGATCAAACTATCAAGGAAAAATTGGTTCATGTAATTTAAATATAACTTAATACAAACATTCAGTATTTATTTTCAATTTCAATTCAAATTGTTTGCAAAGAATTTATTATTTTTGTTTTACCCAATGTTAATAACAATAAATGAATGCCTATTTCAAATAAAAGTTTTGATCGAAATTGTTTCCCAACAAAAAAGGAAATTTACGTGATAAATATGGCTTTGGTTAATCTTTAAAAAGAATGTGAAATTAATTTCTTGCTGTGTACTAGCTAGCCCCACAAATATTTGCCATCTTATCGCACTTGCGTCACAATCTCTCACAAATATTTCCAGTTAAAAATCGCAAGTGCGAAATCGGAACGGCATCTGAAAACCGGAAATAAGATCAATCTCATGAATCTTGTAGATAGATTGAGGGTGTTCCACACTACTACTACTACAACTACTACTAATACTATTCCTTCCTTTGTCTCCAGCAGATCCACAAATATTTTTTTTGGAAAAGGGGGAACGAGACGGGTTCACGGGGTCATCGGGAGACGAAAATGAATTGAAATTTCTGTGGCAGACAAATGATAATAAATAAATATTCAGAGGCTGGGATGGCACTCGGCAAAAAAGGGGGGGCGAAGAATGTTATGGATATTGGGATACTTTGGGTTGGGGTGCCACTTGGAAACACTTGTGATAATCATGACTAATAAGATACACAAACAGCTCAGAGTCTGCGACTCCGAAAAAATCGAGAAGAATAACCGAAGACAAACACAGCTGGTTGTGGGGAGGGGTTCAACAAAAATTAAAAGGAGGAAAAAGAGGGAAAACCCAGACAACAAAGTATCCACGAAATGCAATTTGGGGAGTTCTCTCGAGTGCGGGGATGGGGGCGACGAAAATAAGATTGCAGATACAACCCAAAGTGTTTTCGAAGGGAGAACAAATTGGTTTCGGAACTGGAGGTGGAGTATCCAGAATTCTTTCGAATCTTTAAATTAAACATTCTACTAATTGCTGGGCAGTCTTTATGAATTTTAAAAATTAATATTCAACTGATTTAGTATGTAATACTTGCCAGAAAATTCATTTATTTCGTATATTGTTTTGGTGATAAAGAACTTCGATTTCACCCGTTCGGAGACCTTTACCCCCTCCATCCCGCCATAAATAAATAATAATTGAATTCTGTTGATTAGAAGATCCAAAGGGATCCCTAGCCAACAATCAAACAATCAAATTCTCACAAGAGTCTCTCTCCAGCTGCGGGTTGGATTTGGTGGATTCAATGGACTGGGAGAGTGGGTTGGGTTGGTTGGGTTGGTTGGCTTTCCAGAGAGTCACTCTCTGGCCACTTGAAAGGGTTTCTCGAGAGCCGGGCAATTGAGGCGACACGCGCGACGCCTCAAAGCGGCAATTAATGCTCAAATTTAATTAAATGCATTCTAAGCCATCGTCGCCATTAACTGCCTCCCTCCGTCTGCATCCGGAAAAGCCACCCATCCATCCATCCAACCATCCATCCATCCATCCACCACCGATAGCTGAAAAGTTCAGCCTCATCGGATTTTAATTGCACTCTGGGCAGTAAATGGAGCAATCTGTACACCGAACAAAAATAAGCAAATTAAATAGAATCAATTACTTAAGTAATTTCTAAGAATTTATAAAGGTGAAACATTTCCAGAAAATATAAATATTTGTCT
>JAJJHY010004047.1:2749957-2763327 GCA_021224005.1 Drosophila setifemur
TTCTTCTCTCACATTATTGCACAATATATGTATATATATATAAGAATTTTTTAAATAAAATTATGTTGTACTTGAAACTTGCACTAAACTATAAATTGTACAAAAAGATTTCTCAGTTTTTTCGCCCATCCAAGCTCTTGTCCTATTCATTTTGTTATTGTTTGTTAAGTTTTGTTTTTTTTGTTTGTTGTTTTGTTTTGTTTGTTTATAAACTAAAGCATTCTACATAACACTCTCTATCTGTCTATCCCCCTCTCCCTCTCTCCCCTTTTTATTAGCTATCTCTCTCTTTTCCAAATTGGCGGGTTTTTGCAATAGAATCCCGGATTCCTAAAAACACTCTCCTCTCTCTCCACTCCATTCCTCTGATCTTTAACTTTAACCCAACTTAAACTATAGAATTAGTTTTTAAGATTTTCTTATCTTTTGTTGAAAACACACATAAATACATACAGATATAGATACATTGAGTTGCGTGCGTGTGTGTGCGTGTATCTGTCTCCACTTTGCTACTAAAAAAAATATTACAGGAATCTTTATTTTTGCTACAACAACGAGGAATTCTACAACTAATTTACATTTATATATATCTAAGCTATATATATATTCATACAAAATTCCATGGTAACCTCTTTTTCAGTTATGATAAAAAAATGTATTTCCTTTTGCAGTTATCATTAAAAATGTTATTTCTTTTCCTTTAAAAATGTTGTGGTTTTCCTACTTTTTTTTTTAGGTTTGCAAATTTTCATGGTATCCCTTTTTTAAATTTCTATATATTTTTTTGTTGTTATCCCTTTTAGTTATTGGAGGCACAGCCACCGTATTTTGAACTTTAGGCCCTGATCTTTAAAAAATCACCCCTTTTCGATGTTTTTCTTTATGTTGCGAGGACTTTTGAGGGTGCGGGATGGGGGCAATATATTTTGATTAATATATCATGAAACATATATTTTTAAAGAGAGATATAGACAGAGAGAGAGAGTGGGGGAGAGCCAGAGCTAGAGCTAGAGCTAGAGAGGAATAGACTTGGCTAGAGACGATGAATGGACAACGACAACAATTGGCGAGTTGCAAGCAAAGCTCCTCATCAACAACAACAACAGCCAACAACAATCAATTCAACTACAACATATATAACTAATGTGCATTTGAGCAGCTGACGGCCGGCCACGCCCACCGCCCCCTCATCAGCCATAGGCTACGCCCCGTCTGCCTTTGCCACTGCCACTGCCGCTGCCGCTGCCTCTGCTTCCTCCTGCACTGGCGCCTATTTGGTTTCATCCTGATCCATAGGCTCCTCGGAATCATCACGGGAGAGGGTTCTGAAAATTGGAAGACTATTTTTAGTAATGTTTGATAAATAAAATTCCTAAATTTCAAGGTGGATAAAAAACAATTTAAACACAATTTAATATTAATTCAAAATGAATTGTTTGAAAAATGTTTTGCTAATAAATTTAATTTCAACCGCAAAAAAAGCAACAGAATTGTTAAATATTTTAATAACAAGAACCTTCATTCTAAAATAGTTTCTTAAACAATTGAAAAGGTTTTTTCTTACGCATTGAATTCATTTATGATTTTTAAGATCAATTGTTTAGAAGAATTTAAAAGTTTATTGTACAGAAATTATTATATGATTTAATTGAATTGATTTTTCTATCATCCTTGTTATTTTTTGTTCATATCCAACGCCAACCAACCTGTGCATCGACTGCATCGAGAGTCCGGCCATGGCGTTGATGGTCTCGGACTCATCGTGCTCCACCTTGAGGGTTTCCAGCGCGGACAGGCCCACCGTGTGCTCCAGCATCCGGACGCAGGGCCAGTGCGTTTGCTAAAGAAGAAACAACAAAGAAATAAATAAAAAAAAATAGTTAATAAAAAATAAAGCAGTTCCCACCTGAATGGCTATCGTCTTCTGGAGCGTGTTGATCGCATTCTGGCACGGCGGACGCTCCAGCTCCGACTTGGCAATGGAGGCGGCGGGATCGCCGAGCAGCGCCCGCACACACTCCTGGGCGGAATCACAGATGGCGGCCAGATCGTAGCCGCCCTCGAGGGCCAGCACCACCTTCCCGCTGGCCAGCTGGAGGAGTTCGCGGGTCATGAAGCCGAAGCAGGCCGGCGAGACGTGGTAGCCACCGAGCGGGGCCGGATGGCCGGTGGCCGCATCGAATCCGGACGAGACCAGCACAATGTCCGGATTGAAGCTGCGCGCGATGGGCATCACAACGGTACGGAATGCAGCGATATATTCGGCGTCGCCCAGCGGCGGATTCAAAGCCCCGGACCACGAGATGTTCACGTTGAAGCCGAGCCCAGCACCGGAACCGCACTAATGGGGAAGGGAGGAAGGGATAATCGGTATTAAATATCCTGTCCATTCTGTTGTGGAAAGATAGGTTATAACTCACCTCTGTGGGTCCGCCTGTGCCGGGAAAGAAGTTACCGTCATCGTGCCGATGTATGGAAAGATATAGAATGTCGGGACTTTGGTAGAATGCTTGCTGGGTGCCATTGCCATGGTGCACATCCTATAGAGAGTACATAGACAAACAAAATAAAGATTGAGTTTGACACATTAATGTATAAATGGAGCTACCATTTAATATTCTTACAATTGTTAATATTAATTAATAAATAACTTAGACCTGATCAAGATTAAAAATTTCACTAAATGTAAAATTCATTTTTAAGTAAACATTTTAAAGCCTTATGCTCTGCAAGTTTATTAACTTGATTTCTCATTTTAAAAGCTATATACATATATATAAATAAATTTTCTGCACCTATACATAAAATCCTTAATTATTTAATGTTTAATAATATACTTTATTCATATATTTATTTATCAGTTCGAAATTATAGGTACCAAAATTTCTACGAATTTCCCTTTGTTTTTTTATAGTATTTTATATGAATATAATTTATATTTCCTACAATACAATCTTTGCTATAATTTTTTGTACCAGTCAAAACCTTTTATTTTTTATTTTTAAGATTGTAAATTATTAATAGCTGAAAAGAAGAAAATAACCCAAATCGAAAGAAAACAACCTGGATAAAAGTAAGGTCAAAATGTGGTTACAATTTATTTGTTGCTTATACAATATAAATGTCGCAGACACGCCCCCTGGCACTTAAAACATACATATATCGGTTTAAATATGAAAATTGAGGTTAGGTTGGTTTTGACTCGAGTTGAAAATATATATCACCATGATTACTACTACTTCGACCACACTTTCGCATCACAGATGCTAATTTTGAAGATATTTCTCTTGTTCTGCATGAATTATGTGACTTAGCCTAGACAAAGAGAACATTAAGGAACATGGAATAAAAAATAAATATTTATATAAAATGCAGGTGAAAGCCAGCTCCTTCTGCTAAATCGGCTATCATCGGGGTTAGGTTAATCCCTATTTCACCAGTCTGGCCATCATGTGGGTCAGCTTGTCCTCGTCGGCGCCACTAAATCCGGCCAACTTGCGGTTGTTCCGGAGGAAGACGAAGGTCGGCATGCTCGTCACCTTGAACTTCTCCGTCAGATCGTCGAACTTGTCCACGTCGATCTTCAGCACGATGGCGTTGGAGGCGTACTTCCTGGCCAGCGATTTGACGGTGCTATCCATTGCCTTGCAGGGACCGCACCAGTTGGCGTAGAAATCGAGTACCACCAGCTTGTTGGTGGCCACCTCCATGCGCTTGTAGTAGTCGGTCATGCTGCGGATGCTCGACATGATTGGCTAGTATTTATGATCTTCTGATTGAAGGACTTTCGGTTTAAGATCGCTTGAAAAGCACGCGACTGTTTATGATTTACAAAATGGCGGTTGGATTGCCTTTTCAAAGGGTTGAGAGATCTTTGAGTGGATTTTTTGTTTAACGCCTCGACACGCACCGATCGTAGTTGGAGCTGCTTCTGAACTGTACTGCATGTCTCCTGATCGGTGGGGGCCTTTATATAGCCAAAGTCGCGTGTTTGGAGACTGGAATTCCCGCCAATTTTCCCCATAATACGGTACATTTTGGCGCCTCTCTTTTTTGGCGAACACAAAATGGAGGAACTGAAGGAGTTACCAACTGTTTCAAGGGGAACTATCGGGAATTCTTTGGCTACCAACTGGAGGTCATAGTAGTCTCCAAAGGTGGTATTTAATACTGCGTTTTTAAAGAGCCTCTTTAAGAGAGTTTGGACATGTTTTTAAATATATTTTATGAGGTTTAGTAGTTATTACACATATTATTCCTCATAATGGAAACAACCATTTTTTGTTGAGAATTGAGTTTTTTAGCTTCACAAATATAAAATATATATTTTGCAACAAGTGAGAAAAATATATCATATCCAAACTGTTATTAACACAAGGGAATATGAAACATTTATTCGTAGAATTTACTTAAATACGTAAATTACCCAAATTGGTTTAAGGAGTAAAATACCAATTAGGATTAACATATGGAAATACGATATTGTAATTTGTTTTAGCTTGCCATGTAAACCATCCAAGATTAATTCTCTCTTCGAAAGCTTCCCTATACACATATGTAGAGGAGCTTTATCTTTGGATTATCCCATCTCTACACGATCTAAGCACAGCTTAGAATGCAGCTAGCTTCGTGCTTATGCATCCTTATCTTTTTTGTTTATTACATATTTTACATATATAATAAACACATAGTTTTTAATACTTTAATTTGCAAATGCCTTTTTGGTGTGTTTTTTTGATACACCATAAATATTTTAAATATAATATCACCACTGATTACAAATTATCACATCATGTTTATTAAAAACATGTATATATATCTATATATATATATCTTCAACCTCTCTAAAAATACATGTATATACTCCCAACTAAATGGTTAAATGGAGGAAAAGAAATTTCTTCAACATTCTCAAAAAAATATTCAAATTCTGATTCTAACTAAAACTAAAATATACTAAGAACTAATAAATTAAGACATAAGACTCACCCAATCGACGATGAGGATGCGCCGTATCTCGGGCATCCTCTGGCGCAGCAGCTTGGCGGCGATGGCGATCGAGTTGAAGAAGCAGAAGCCCATGGCCAGATTGGCCTCCGCATGGTGGCCCGGTGGCCGGACGACGGCGAACCCGTTCCGCAGGTCACCCTTGGCGGTCTTGAAGGCCAGATCGATCACACAGCCGGCGGCCATGCGGGCGGCGGTGGCCGTGTGGTGCTCATTCCACGTTGTGTCCAGATCCACACCCAATCCTCCGCACGACAGCCGAACGAAGCTGGCGGAGAGCGTGTTCTCCAGCGACTTGGGACGGCTCAGCTGGCACTGGTTGGAGCCAAAGAGCATGGCATGCGCCTCCGTGTGCACCGTCTGCAGCTCCTCCTGGGTGGCCTTCCGCGCCCTCAGCCGGTCGCAGCGCTTCACCAGATCCGTCTCGTTCAGCCTCGCCCACACGCTCTGCAGGCGCCCGCTGTGCTCCGGATGCTGGGCGTTGTCCCCGCAGATGCAGGAGTGCTTCAGCATCAGCGGATCGTAGGCCAGTCCGGTGGTGACCTTGTGCGGGGGTGAACCACTCGCAGCTTGGGGTGGAGGATGCTGCTGCTGGTTCTGGTTCTGCTGTTGCTGCTGCTGCTGCTGGTGATGCTGTCGCAGTTGCCCTGCGTAGAGGCTGTTCATCAGCTGGCGGTGCTGGCGATGGGGCAGAGAGAGGTTCACGGGCGGTATGTGATCGGCCGAGGAGCTGGTTGCAATCGGTGCCGGCTGCTGGCCCGTGTCCGGGATCTGGCTGAGGCCATGCGGACCCAACGGCACCAGCGGACTGCTTAGGGTGCGGGAGAGCGGACGCATCAGGCCCTTGGCCAGCTCCTCCTCCTGCTGCAGCAGGAGCAGCTGCTCCCTCTGCTGCTGCAGGTACTCCTGATCCCGCAGCCGGCTGGACGATTTCGACGAGCTGGACGATAGGGAGGCGGAGGCGGACGAGTTGTTCGACGCGGAGGAGGGCAGATGGGGTCCGACTCCTCCTGGTCCAGAACTGCGCTGGTAGGCAGCTGCGGCCACAGCCGCCGCCAGCGCCTCGGGCAGATTCTGCGACGTGCTAGTGGCTATCGTGCTGGTCAGCACCGTCTTGGGCGGCTTCTTCTTGTCGGTGAGGTCCATCACCTCGGCGGCGGAGTCGTCGTCCTCCTCCTCCTTCAGCTGCGCCTCCCGCACAGCGGCCGCTGCCGCAGCCGCTCCGCTTCGGGTGAGGACGGTCTGGCGGAGCTTCTGGTTCAGCACCTGGTGCTCGTAGGCCTGCCGTTCCGCCTGGTCGGAATGCAGAGAGAGGGAGATAGAGATTAGTAAAGGATTCTAAGATTCCAAGACCGGATTTCCTTACCTCGCTATTCTCGTAGTGCGTTTGGACCACATTCAGCTGGCCGGCGCCTGTGAGCATGGGATGACCCAGCGGCAAGGGAGCCGACTGCGTCCTGCCCAGCGGGCGGTGGCCCTGCTTATGAAGATGCACCTGCGCCACCTGGGCGTCCGTGATGGGAACGTTGTGCTGATGGGCGCCATACAGGGCAGCATGTCCACCATGCCCGTGACCGTGTGCGTGGGTGTGTCCATGACCGTGACCATGGGCGTGCCCATGAGCATGTCCATGGCCATGACCATGGCTGTTGGTGGGGGGCAGTGATCCTCCGGCAGCTGCTGCTGCGGCTGCTGCTGCTGCCGCTGCAGCCACGGCTGCGGCATGGAGATTGACGGCCGAACCGCCGGCCATGGCGCCCAGCTGTTGCATGTACGACGACGACGAGGGCAGAATGGTGGAGGCGGCATGGGCCTGCGGTGGCGCCACATCCCCCACCAGCGAGGCTTGCGACGAGGACGTGGAGGTGGCCGAGGCACTTCTCACCACCGGCGACGGTTGCTGCGGTGCAATCCCGGTCGCCGGGATCATGGCCAGGGGCATGGCTTGCCTGCCCACAAAGGTCATGCCCAGGGGATTGTAGTACGAGGGTTGGCCAGCACTGGCCCCGCCTGCTCCCACCCCAGCTCCTCCGGGTCCTGCTCCGCCGGCCGCAGCCACATGCTGATGCAGTGCCGCAAACATGTAGTTCACCTGCGCCTGGGTGGCCGCCTGTGCCTGGGCCTGAGCCTGGGCATGCGCCTGAGCCTGGGCCTGGGCCTGAGCCTGGGCCTGGGCCGAGTTGGGTAAATGCGGCCGTCCCAGCGAGATGTTGGGCAGCGAGGGGGAGCTGAACAGGGGCAGGTCGTTGATGCTGCTCCTTGGGCCCGGCTGATACTGTCCGCCGCCCTCCTCGTTCTCCTCCTGGATGGGTGCGCTGGTTGGGGAGCCTCGGCTCCCGGCCACGCCCACGGCCAGGGCGGAGGCCGAAGGCGGCGAATTGGGTCCCGAGTCCGGCGTGCTATTGCAATCTGTCAAGGGAGGTGAGGAGGGAAATTAATAGAGCTCCAAGGTTATACAGTAAAATAATTTTTTTTAAATATGGCACTGGAACGCATTTGTTTTTAAAGGGAACTTTAAATTAATTATATAAAATCCCTTTTTTTTAAGAAAATTAAATTGTTTTCCATGTATTTATTTCTCATATTTTTTGAATTAGAAATAATTTACAATTAAAATTGTTTACAATCGAAATGCGTTCAAGTGTTATTTATAAAGTAGACAAATTGTTTAGTGAGCTGAGCTGAGCATCTTGCGTGTTAATTGAACAAAAAACAACAGCGATTACAACGATAACAGCGATTAAAACGATAACAACAACGATTAAAATAAAATATATTAACCACATTTAAAGTAAATTCTTCACATCTCTTGACCTGCGTAAATTTAAATTGTGAGAGGAAATGTGTGTCGGTGGTTTCACTGTACTAATAAAATATACATTTCAATGTATTTTGGAAGATCAGGAAACGGTTTCAAAATATCAAATTTGATTTTACAAACAATGCCCAAAGTTAACTCAAATTAAAATTAAAACAAAATAGTGTACAAACTCGATGATTTTTTTTTTAAATTTTTTTTTCACCTACTACTCAACTTCCTTTCTAACAAAGAAATTTAAAAAACCAATATAATTACTCAAATAACCATTTTATTTTTCCCTATTTTTTAATTTAAGAATATATTTACTGATATGAAAACACAAAAAAAAAATACATCTTGAAATATTTTATCCAAGATGTCTGGGTGATTTATTGAAAGCATTTAGAAAATCAATATGAATAATAAAACACCATTTCAAAATTAAAATAACCCTATTTTTAATTAGAAAAAAATAGTTTATTGCTCTCAAAAACCTACAAAAAAAAATGATCAGCAATGGCTGTACTTGGTGGATAGGTAGGTGGTGTGTTGTTTGGTTGTGGATGTTTCCCGTTTCCCGTGACTTATCCCTCAGATACGTACTTGTGAGAACGGAGTTCTTCTGCTGCCTGCGCTGCGCCGCCTGGAGGAGGCGCTCGTGCCTCCGGGCACCCGCAGGACCTCCGATGCGGGCCTTGCGCTCGATGACGCTCTGCTTCAGCCGGATCTTGAGCAGGTTCGGCTCGGATGCTGGACACACGGATTACGATTACAATTAGGATTGGGATTAGGAGTAGCTTGGGGTTAGCTTAGTTAATGATTATTAGGGAATACAAAATCAGCGGAACAGTCAACTTGCGATTAGTTGCTTAGATGCTTTCAGCCATGCCCCTATGTCTATACCTATACCTATATATCTATCGATCTCCTCCTAAACCCTAATGAACAACTTGATTTTAATGACCCATAAATATTTCCCAGTTCAGTAGAGTTCTAGTTCAAGCTAGAATTTAAATAAATAAATTTAGTTTTTAATAGATGTACATTCTATCTCCACAACACAATCTCTATAAATAGCAATCAAAGTATTTTCAAGACCCTTTAATTTAGCCACAAATATTTATTACAATTACATAAAAAATGTGTATAGGAATATTAAAAGTTTCAGTTTTTGTAAATAATTTATTGGAATTCTTTATCTTCTTAAAGTTTTCAAAATTGTTTAAGTAATCATCCCAATTCCTCAATTTCCAAACCAGAAAACAAGGTCTTACCTTTAACTATCTTAACCAATCAAAAACCCAAACATAAAATGTATCTAAATCTGAATTCTCCCCCTCTGAGTAAATGTATCTACCGAATTAATACCCCAATTTAAAGTTTCTGTTTGGCAAGACAAGAAAATCAAAGTCAAAAGGAGCAGCATACGGGTTTTAGTAGAATTGAAAACCAGGCAGCAAAGCATTTGTTCGAGGATTGATATCCTTATCCGTTCCCCCCCTTTTGCTATCCGAAGGATGCAGATGCAAAACGGATGAGGTAGGGGGTGGTATTGGTATCCATGGCATCCCTCCCAACTCACCTGTCTTCCTCAGCGGGAAATCAGATTCATATTTGAGCAGTGAGGGCGGCTGAGGTATTTTGTAAGGATGCGCACTGGTCACGGTCCCCGCTGGCAGGGATTCTCCGGAGGAGCTCTTCACAACACCGCTGGAATGTAAAGGTGAGAATAAAAAAAATGTCGTTTTTATCTAGAAATTGTTGCATTTAAGATTCCAATCTATTTAATATCTTATTTTTCCCAAGCGAAAGTTAACGCAAAATAATTTAACAATTTTATAAGGTTTACAAATTAGTTATCTTAAGAAAAAAAATACAAGAGGAATTATTTATTTATTTTTGTTGAAAATATTATTGCTTGGAGCTTTTATTAATTTAACTAAAAAATTATTATTACTGAACATTGCCGTAATTAAATTCGAGGCTAGAAAAAGTAACATTTTATGAAATTAATTCCTGATTTATTAGTCTCTGTTTAAATATAAGCAGTATTTATTTTAGAATTATTATTTTATATGGTTTACTAGCTTAAATTCTTTCCAATTTATTGATTAAAAAATAGAATAAATTACTTATTAAAAAAATATACACATATTAAATATTTGTATTAATTTTACATCATACAAAACAAAATTTGGTAATCCAATTCATTTTTTAAAGGAAAATCTCCAATCTCGGATTGATTTAGAATTATTAATATTTGAATAGCATACATATATATATCTTACCGATTCCTATATGGAGATGTTGTCGTTGTACCATTGGATGCAGCCGCCTGCGACTTACGGCTCATGATGAAACACTACCCAAAAATAATGGAGAATCGAATCGCATCGGATCGGGTGAGGATCATACTTCAATAACCCTCTATCGATCTACTTACGTTGAGAATCTGTTTCACCTCGGGACTGGCATTGGCGCTGCAGTTCTCCTTGCGCTTCATCACCTCCCGCTCCCGTCGCTCCCTCTGCTGTTCCCGTTCCCGATCCCGCTGCTGCTGTTGTTGTTGTTGCTGTTGATGGTGTTGCTGATGCTGTTGTTGCTGCTGCTGATGTTGCTGCTGCTGCTGTTGCTGCTGCTGTTGCTGCTGTTGTTGCTGTTGCTGTTGTTGGTGATGGTGGTGACGGTGCTGCTCCTCTGCCACGGCAGCGGCAGCGGCGGCGGCCGTCACCATGCTCTGGTCCCGCAGTTCCTGGAAAGCGCCATGTGAATTCACCGCAAACTGAATAATTAAATTAAGTTCGAGAGATTTTTCGTTTGTTCGTTTTTAGTTTTCGTGGGGGGTTCGGAGGGGGGAGTTAAGAAAAATTATTATGCATTAATATAAATGGTAAGGCTGTGCTTTTGTTGTTGTTTTTGCTGCTGCAACTAAGATATAAACCAAAGCTAAATGAAATAATAAACTATAATATTTTGAGCTTTTGAAATATTCTAGAAATTTGGGTAGCAAATTCACCCAATATTTAAATTCCAGTTTCTTAAATGATTTATTTGTAAGTCGCGCATTTCTGCATTATTTTTAGGAAACAAATAATTCATATATCAAATAATTTGCAAACATTTTATAATCACTTTTGACCAATGAGTAAGGAATGTTTAAAAATAAAAATACTTCAAACCGATAAACTTAAAAATTAATCTGCAGGAAACGAAAACTTCCTTATACAAAAATATATGTATTTAAATAACCATTTTTTGTTATCTTATAATTGTTTTTTTTTTTATAAAAATAAAAAGTATCGCAAAGTACTTAGCAAATGTTGTAGATATTCAAGATGTAATTTACTTTTGGTTGGTAATAAGAAATTATCTAAAGCGATTGAAAGAGCGGTGTTTTTATTTTTTTTTTATAATATTACAAATACGTTGTGACATGGCAGAAATTGCGAATCAAGCATCAAGAGTGCTAACGATGGCCTTAGTCATCCCAAGACAGTTCCGACACTTCCGGCACGATAATACTATATGCATATATATACATTCATACATACATATACATATAAATACATTTATTTCATTTCATTTCAATTTTTCTTTACTTGGGCGTTTGTTTTAAATTTTATTTGTATTTGTATTTTGATTTTACTTTTTTCTCTTTTGATTTCTGTCTGCTCTGCCCACACATTCCCATTCACATCCAACATAATCATCATCGCAATCATCAGCATCATTATAATGAGCCAGAGAATATATATTAAAATAAGTAGCGTCAACCCCAGCAGCAACAACAACAACAACAACGAAAGTCGAAAAGTATCTGCATCTGCGCCGCCTGTGTTACTCACTTGAAACTTGTGCTCCAGTTGAAGTTTATGCTCCAATTCCATCTGTTTCGATTGCTCCTGGAAATTATGGATGAGCCGCTGCTTCTGCAGTTCCTGGCTTTTTTTTAACTGCAAATATAAATAATTGAAATATAGAAATAAATTAAACATAAACACAAACATTCAATCGAATAATATGGCTTTCCTAAAACTATTTTTATTTTGTTCTCCGAAATGAACAAAGCTATAACTTTTAATCATAAATACATATATCCTTTAAGTGGTACATAAAATAACTATTTTGTAAGTGTTCAAGAATAACTATGGTTTAGGTACTTAAACAAATTCTTCGAGTATTGCAACGAATACTTCAAACTATATTTTGCACTTCAGAATCCCATGAATTCTTCTCCCTCCTAATCTCTGCATAGTTTCCATGACCTTAGCATCTACATTTCTCGCGGTGTTTTTTTTTTTTTATTTTCGTATTTCTTGTTTTGATTTGTTATTGCCTTGCGTTGGAAAATATTTGATTTTCAGGTGGGAAGAAAACTTAAAGGTATTAAAAGTATGCCTGCCTTTCCGATTTTCCGCTTACTTCGCACAATAAATAATCTTTGGCTGCCACTTTTAATTCCTTGCGAGATTGCGATTTGCGATTTGTGATTTTCTGCGTTGTATTTTTGGTTTCGATTCCCCTGGTTTTATTTTAGTTTCAGTATTTTGTATTTTGGCCCGAAACCTTTGGCCAGGCCAGGCACATTTTTAATGGGTTTCTCTTTTCGCGTGGAATTTTCGACAAAAACTGCGTGTTTGGTTTTCGTTGAACGGTGTTTTGGTTTTGTTGCTTTTCCCGATGCTCGATGGTTGTTTATATGTTTTGCTTTTCAGTTTTTCCGTATCTCAGTTTTTCTCGCTTTTCCTCATTTTTTTTGTTGCTTTTCCCGATCTTAAAAGTTTTTCCGCTTCTTCGGTTTTGGCACTTTCGTTTTGGCCTTTCATTTCAGTTTCACTCGGCCGACTGGCCCAACTGGCGAAAAAATCAAATATAAACACAAATTTCGAAATGGTTACGAACGATGCCGGAGAATTAAGGAGGAATATAGTGAAAAGAAATCTAGAGAGATTGAAACTAAGAAAGAGATAGAAGCGGAAGAGCGCGGTAGAGACCAGTGCTGGTTGCAGTCTCTGAAATTATGAAAAATGGCTAAAAACTCACTGAAATAAATGATAGAGTACCAAAGAGCTAGAAAAGGTTCTAAAGGGTACAACATCAGAATAAAATAATATTTGGAAGTGTACTATTTTTTGTAGGCATCTTTTTTTAAACCTTTTTTATGTTTAATTATAGTTAATAGCAATTTGCATGTTAATACATTTATGTTTTCATAAAATAAATAAACCAAAGGGTTTTTTTTTGTATTTAAATTATCTGTTAGTTATCTGTTATTTTATTCCCATTTAAATAGCCAGAAATAGCCGAAAAACAACCAACTACAACAACAGCACTGACGGAGAAAGAGAGCCAGAGAAATTGAGAAAGCCCCAGGAAGAGAGCGAGAGCGAGAGATGGGGCAGACAAATGGGCGGTTTGAATTGTAAGATTGAGGACCATCAACAAAATCATCACTCAAACAAACTGAACAATCGGGCGCATTTCTATACACTTTTGCCATATGCCACAAGATCGCCCCGATTCCTAGAAAAACTGCAATGTCCCTACCCCTGCCCCTGCCCCT
>JAJJHY010004047.1:2773421-2799101 GCA_021224005.1 Drosophila setifemur
TACACCCCGTCACCCATAACCCCTCACCATGGAGCCCCGAAAAAAAAAAGAAAGAAAACAGGAGCAACAAACGTGCACAGTGGTTCAAGCTGTGCAAATATTTAACTGATTTGATTGACAGCAGGGCACAGCAGTGGCAAAATAACGAGACATATGGGTTGCGAATTAAAGTGGAAAAGTTGGAATTCGTCTCCAAAGCCGAAACACCATCTGCCATATAGAAATGGTAAAACAATTGGCATTAAAACTTGGTTACTTAGAGAATAACTTAAGCCATTGTCTTGTAACAGAACAATAGAGACTTCGGCCTACATAGGCGATTGAAATTTAGTTAAATATTTACTTGAATTCAATTCAATTTCAATTAAGTAAATATTTATTTAATTTCGACTGACTGAATGGACTGAATCAATAAAATAGTATCGTCTGAATATGAAAACTAACCGAATTTGGTTTTTAAGGGGGGTAAAACGTGCCGTTGAAGAGTTAACCCTTGGATCTAAGACGAAATATATATTTACTCAAGTCCATATGGTTACATTTTGGAGCACCGAGTAACTGAGATATTATTATATCTGGAACCTAGCAAAACTATTTGATTTTATGGTATTGAAATCAAAACAAGTAATACATTATTTTATTCATCAATTACAATTACTTCTATTATAAAGATCATTTAAGTTTGGGTTCATACTTTGTTTTATGGTATGTTCTTCTAAAGCTTAATTCCCCTGGGAACTTCCCCCCACTTATAATTCCCAAGTTGCTTTTTAGCTATGCGAATAGCAGAAACCAATGTGCATCATCATCATCGACAGCCCAGTTCTGGTCGCTTTTGTGTATGTGCTTATTACAGTTATTTTTGGAAGGCAGCCCATACACACACACAAACCCTCCAACAAAAGCTTACACAGCACGTGTATGTGTGTGTGTGTGTGTGCTCTGTGTACATTTTGAGTTATGTATTCCGAATGTTGTTAATGCTATATAATGCAGGTTACATTACATACAGACCATTCTAACAAAGAGAAATATAATATAACCACCCGATAGATACTGTCCTGAACTACAAAAAACAAATAATAAAAAAAAATAATAATAAACCACCAGCTTTTCATCTAGGGAATGTGACTTGTGGAGGTGACTGGATGAGGGCGGAGCCAGAAGGAGGCCGAAGGCGGAGGAGGAAAAGGACCTTATACTTCTTCTTGATTCCCACTTACCGTGTATTGGTATTCTATCGTCGGGACTAGACATTTTGCATATGGAATTGGGGGAGGACGGAACCTGCAACAAATCAGAAAATCAGAAAATTAAACAATATTCCAAAAATCAAGTCGATTCAAATTATTATTGTTTCACAAGGAGTTGCATATCAATTGGTTTCGATTTTTAATAGAATAGAATGGGTTATAACAAAATTACTTGCAATCAATATTAACTAAGACAATTATTTCAACCAGAATTTGCTTTTATTTGATTAGATTATGTATTTAATTAGTTGTTCCACTGAATATGTACATCATAAACTGATACTTTAAAGTTATTTCTGAGTGCTTTAGTGCTGACTTTATCTGAACTCAGTCACTATATATTCATGTGCCAAACGCAAATCTTACTCATGGGAATTGTCCAATTTCCCCAAAACAAAATAAAAACACAAATTTCACATTTATTCTTTTAATATGAATGAATCGGCCATAATCAAAGTTCGAGTTCTTAAACAAAACAAAAAAAAACGTGCAAAACAATATGCAGATTACAACAACAACAAAATCAGGTCTGAAAACAAGGGAATTTCTCTTTGCGCTGATAAGAGAAATGCAAGAATTATTATATTCCAAAACTTTTTTGTTGTGATTTTCGGTATTTCGATAATGAATATTAACGAGTAAACACTCACTCCTCCTGTTGTGGTTTTGTTTGTTTACAGCGAAGGAGAAGGAAAATATGATAGGGGTTTTTTTTAATGATCGGAAATTATTTAAATATGTTTTTTGTTGTTTTTTTTCTCTGCGACTCAGGTGCGCCCCTCTGCGGGGGCGTGGCCACAAAAACGATAACGAGTTGCCCCATTGACCTTCAAACTTTCTCACACATACACACACACACACACACATACACTCACATACGCACATGTGACGCACAAAACAATTTCCGTTCACTAATTACATGAGCAAATAGAACAAAAGCCGCCCAACAATAGGAAACCCAAGTCGGAATCGTGGGGAGCGCAGCGCAGGAGGATGGGTGAAGCTGGGTGAATGGTAGGGAATTGCATTGTAAATCGATCACCGTCAATCGTTCATCGTTACCAATCAAATGAAAATAGCTTATATCAATGAATATAGTTCGAGACACTAAATCAACGGAACGGAAGGACAACAAAATTTTCGGAAGGTCAAACTGGCGATTAGAGGAGTTCTATGAGTCTCGTACTTAAACTCAATGCAACACATTATTAAAATGAATCATGAATATACAAAATATTAATTATTATGTTTGCATTATCTTTTCATATTGTGCGTTCGAGGTTTCTATGGGTTTTTCTTATTCAAAGTTTCAGATAACACTAATATGTTCTCCGCTGTTCTAATGTTCTAATGAGTAGGGATACACCCAAAAAAAAAATGAGTAAGGTTAGTGACGAAGGTGATGATGTACAAAATCAAAATTAAAACGATGAATAATGCATTGAAAATAAATAGTACATTGCTATTGGGACTATAGGGGATGACAATATTAACTAAATATCTACCAGATAAAAGCAAGGTCACACTGGAGATCACAATTATTAACGGGTTTTAATCGCAATATACGATTATAGTACGCAATATTGGAATATATGGTCCTCAATCATTAGACTGAAAAACCCCGAAAAGCATCTTGGATAAAGATTTTTTTTTAGATGAAGATTACTTTGTTTGAATTTTAGTTTCGGAGGCAAAGGTACAAAAAAATTAACAACAGGGGCAAGAGATCTGCCTCTCCATATATCGTGGCCAGTCACATTAATTATAGTCATCAGTTGGCGGCTTGCATTGTTAGCAGTAACGCGTGTTTTCCATGGAGACGTCAATAAAAGGCGAACTTCACTGGGAAATAGTTAAAAATTTAAATGGAAAAACTCAACAAAAAAACAACCAGAAAGTCAAGATTACTAATTATAATCTGAATGAATTAAACCAGGGATCAATGGCTACGGTTGAACTTTATTGGAGCGAATCAAGATCACTTTTATGCTTGAAAGTTATTTTCTCATTCCGAACTATAATTTAATAATTTTTGATTTCTGTTTTTCCTTAACATTCAATTTTTCAACTCATATTTTTCAACCGAACTCGATTTCCCCCATTTAGGGCAGCATCAACAAGTGTCAATTTGTGGGTGACCACTGTGTTCGAAAGGGATAGATAAAAAAAACAACACAAGCTCTCCCGCTCTCTCCCACACATGCTGACACTAAACACTCCGTTAGGGGGAAACGAACATGATGAAGAAGGGGAAGAACAGCAGCAGCAAAATCCAAGAATGAGAAGCTCGGCTCAAAAGCAGCAAAGAAAAGTACAACAACATCAGCTACAAGAGAAAAGCAGCCAAAGATCTTTGCTGTGCTGCTCTCCCATTGTCAATGTTGATAACCAAGTGGAAAAAAGAGCGAAGAAGAGCAGAGAAGATGAAGGGAGGAGGACAAGGAGGAGGAGAGAAGAGCGAGCACAACATAAACCAGTTCAATGCGCTTTGCGGTGGAGCTTTTATTATTATTCTTTATTATCTTCTTTTTTTTTGGGTGGCAGCCCCATTTACAGCAACAAGACAAAACGGAACAAAAAAAAAACAACTCTACTAAGTGAACAAAATCAAATCATCAAATACACAGAGAGCAACGAAGAGAGAGCGAGGGAGATGGAGATGAAGATAGAGCGGGAGCGCACTTCATTTAGCACGCACACACTTGTTACATAAATAACGGCGAATTGAGTAAGAAGCAACAGACAAGCAGCAAAAACAGACGCAAAAAAATACGAAGAAGAGAGTGGCTGCTGCTGGTACTGGGCTGATCTAATAAGAATATATTGCTCGGCTCTTATTGGAATCGGGGTGGGGAGGGAGAGCGGGAAGCAAAATGAAAACAAACAAACATAAATACCTTACCTCTTTCAAGTGGTGCAAACTGCTTGCTGCTGCTTTCTTATTGTTATTGTTGTTGTCGCTGTTTTCCAACTTGTTCACAATGCGAAAAGGATTAACGAAAAAAATAAAATAAATAAACGCACAGCAACGCTTTCTCTCCCTCCTTAGCACGCTGGCTCTGCTCCGCTCGCGTTCCCTCTCACTCGCACCACTAGACCAGCACGGCACACCACACACGAGTGTGCGAGTGTTTGTATGTGTGTATATACGACGAAATTCACGAATTTTTTAAGTTAATTTCTGTGTATTGTTGTTGTTGTTGTTTGTGGACGTATATGTTTTGCGCTCTTTTCTCGCCTGTTGTATTTATTTACTCGTGCGTTGTCTTTGTTGTTGTCACTTCACAAGCAGTTTTCGCAGTTTTTTTGGTACTACCACAACTACAACTACAACTGCCTCTGCTTTTGCCTCTTTTCCTCATCATCATTCATTCTCTTTTGCTTGTTGATTCGCCCACAATTTTGTTGTTGTTGTTGTCGTTGCCGCCGTTGTTGTTGTTGTTGTTTCTTTTTTACTTTCCTCTTCTCTGCTGCTGCTGCTTCTCCGCTCTTTCTGCACGCGCACGCACTTTTTTTTTTGTATTTTGTGATATTTTGTAGATTTTGATTTGTATGTGTGTTAACTATTTCAATCTCATCGCCGAACCGCAAAAAATATCTTTTTGGGATAAGTAGCCGAGTCGAAAAACAGAACAAAAAAACAAGAAAAAAATTTGGGCTTTTCCGAGAGTTTCGCGACAATTACCGCCTCCGGGATGTGGCGACGCAAAAATAATACAAAATTTTGGTCATCCGAACCGACAAATTCCACGAGCGCTCCACACTCCGTTATTCAGCGATCTAAAAAGTTTTATGTTCGCACTGTGCTGCGTTATATATCTCGCTCTCATTCATCCGCTCTCAACCCACCGCACACGCCAGGGATGCACGTTTCACATCGATGTATCGGCAGCATCGATGATTCTCTTTCGATGCATCGGTAAACGCGGATCCATCGAATACATCCGATGTTTGCCAATGCACAGTTGTCATCAATCGATATATTGCCGTAGCAGGGCGCCGTTTAATAAACTAGCAAATGAATTGCAATCTGTTTTAAAACATTTAAGAATCATTGAATTAAAGTTATCAAAAGTAAGACTTCGTTACGTTTTCTTAGAATTTGTATGTTACAGAATTTTTGATTCAAGTATAGCATGGAAATGTGTTGTTAAAATCGATAAAAAAAAAAACATTTTGAACGTGTAGGCCATGCCAAGAATAAAGAACACAGGAAATGGGATCGACAAATATATAAATAGTTCTTACAAAATTGTGTGATTTGCTTCTCAATTTTGTCTCACCATCCGATAGTAGCGGCTGGTGTCATCGCTATTTGCCAATTGGAACTGCTGCTCAAGGCGCTCGTTTTGAGTTCCATAGTTGCCGGTGAGTGAGAAGAAGAGAGACGGGTGAGCGAGAACGGGAGAGTGCGCTAGGGCTGTCATCTTGCTTGCTTATAGTTAGCTAATCATAAATAGATTCCATATAATAATATATTATAAGGAATCTTTAAAATGCGTACTGCTATAAATAATGTTAAAGAAAAGGTTCATAATTGATATATTGAAATGCACATTATTTGTGTTCCTCTTGTGTACTACCTTTTTTTTTTAATTTTAATGCTTCAAAATGATTGTTAAACCAATTTCAACCATTAACCTAATCCAATCTGATTAAACTGATTACGCTAATTAAAATTCTAATTTGAAATGCCACTGCTTGGCCAGCCCTACCTTGCCACTTATCGATATGCGAACTTTGCCTATCGATTGGCATCTTCGGAACATCTGTTTGTTATTGTTTACTGCCTTTTGGTGCCTTTTGTTTTGGTTGCGCGTTGTTGGGCCGAAAAACCCGCGACGTGGAAGCGCCTGAGGAGAGAGAGAGAGAGAGCCCCCTTAAGAGAGATCTTCGATCTTGATCTCCCCACACGCACCCCCCGCCCCCGCCCACACAATTGGTTCGCGCCGATAGGTTTTCGGTTCTCCCTTCTGTTCTCCGTTCCGTTCTCCATTCTGGTCTGTTTTGTGTGCTTTTCTGTTGTTAACGGGTGTTGAAACCGTATCGGCCAGCAGAGCAGATCTCGGGAGCATCTGGTGCTGATCTGGCAAACTGACAACGTCGCCCAATCACCCACCAGTCCAGTCCAGTCCACTGCAATCCATTCCCCAAGCGCCAAGCACCAAGCAACAGCACCAAGCACCAAGCAACAGCACCAAGCACCAAGCAACAGCACCACCTGCACCACATGAACGAGAAGATGAACGGAAGGTCCATACGCATTAACCGGCTGCCGGCCACCATTGTGGCCATTCTGCTGACCATCGTCCTGGTCTACTTCCTCAACTTCCACCATGAGGAGCGGCCGGCCATCTACGGCATGCTGCGCAGCGACAATCCCAACAAGGTGAATCTCCGCAAGATGCTAATCGCCGCCATCCAAGCGGCCCAGCGCGGTGGCCTTGAGGTCCTCGAAGTGGCCCACAGCAGGCAGCTCAAGGAGCGCAGCAAGGGTGAGACGGACGAGGGCGTCAACGATCCGTTCACGGATGCGGACGGCCGTTCGCATTGCGTGATGAAGCAGGGCCTGCAGCGCATCTTCCCCCGGGTGCACATATTCTCCGAGGAGGACAAGGAGCACTGCCGACAGGCGCACAGCTTCGATCTGGATCCCACGGTGCTGCACGAGACCGCCCAGGTGCCGGATGTGGCGGTCAATGCCCAGGATGTCACTGTCTGGGTGGATCCGCTCGACGCCACCAAGGAGTTCACAGGTAAGAGGCCAAAAAGGGATTGGGTCCTATACTCCTATATCCTATACTCGTATTCGAAGATAAATAATTGGGAAAAAATAGCGAATTAATATTTACTATTGTTGTATTTAATTTGTGAAAACATTAATTGAGGAATTTCCATACTTATATTTTGCAATTAAGTATTTATAAATTAACGATATCAAACAAAATGATTATTATTATATTCATAACAAAAATTAAGTCTGAACTTTAAAATACATTTGATTTTATTAGCAATAGAACTCTAAAGAAATTCTGCTAATTTTTTTAAATTGCTTAAATTATTTCTTTAATAATAATTACTTACATTATTAAAGATTGAATTTATCTTTAATGACGTTTACAAATATAAAAGGGATAGATGCGAAATTATATTTACAAAATTGTAATTAAAGATAGAATTTAATTTCAAAACCTTAGGCATGAGTAAAAAAAATAATATGATAACAATAATTAAAATTAGACTATTAAGGAAAATAGTAAAATTTACATAATTTATAATTTTTGAATAATAATATATTCTATATATTCGAATAATTTATATTCTAGTCCGTATATTCAAATCAAAATTCCTTACCTAATTTTGTAATTATTGTAAATAAATTAGGCCGCAATTCCAATTATCCAAGTATCAGATATAGCTGCAAAGGCCTTCTGCTTATTTTCTAAATTAAAATTTAAAAATTTAAAGGGTGTACTAATATTTAGCAAGTAAATATGGTTTATATATGTTTGTACATTGTAGAATTGTTATACAATTATTTGTGGTTGTTATTTCTTTTAGTAAAAGAAAAGATACTTATAAAATTCAAAGAATTATCCAAACAAACTTCTTTCGTATCCACAGAGGAGCTGTATGAGTACGTGACCACCATGGTGTGCGTGGCGGTGGCCGGACGACCCATCATCGGTGTGATTCACAGCCCCTTCAGCGGACAGACGGCCTGGGCCTGGGTGGGCAACTCCATGTCCGAGTACCTGGCCAACCTGCATCCCCAGCACCGCAAGGATGGCCAGCCACCGGTCATCACGGTCTCCCGATCCCACACGGCGGGGGCCAAGGATTTGGCGCGTGGCGTGTTCGGCGAGGATGTTGATCTAATAACGGCTGCCGGGGCCGGGTACAAGGTGCTCCAGGTGGTGGCCAACAATGCTACCGCATATCTGCACACCTCCAAGATCAAGAAGTGGGACATCTGCGCCGGTGACGCCATCCTCAGTGCCCTGGGCGGGACTATGACCACTCTGGGTGATCAGCTCATCAACTACGGTCCGGACGAGTCGCCCGTGAATACGGATGGCCTACTGGCCACGCTCGAGCGGCACGGGGAGTACATGGATAAGCTGGCCAAGTACCGGGCCGCTCACAATGGCAGGCTGGCGTAGCTTTCGCCTCCTTGCCGCCCTCCCTTTCCCTTGCCCTTGCCCTTGCCCCACTGAATCTCCAAATCCCCGAATCCCTATCCCCATTCCCATTCCCACTCCCAAGAACGAAAATAGCCCGTAAGTTCTAAGGTGAAAACCGGTTCTGTTCGTAATCTCAGTTTTAGTTTGTCTTTCGTGTGCGAATGTGTGGTTGCCCTGCTCCTCCTATATATTTTTTTTTTTGCATAATCACATTGGTTGTGCGCCGGCGGGGTCGTGAACCCTGCCCGAGAAATAAACTTATTTTAAATTGTAGTCAGCTCTATCGCTCGTCTTTCCTTGGGCTGATGTAAATGTTTGCTCTCCGTTGGCCGTTGGTTGGGAGGGAGAATTTTCTAAGCCAAGTTTCCTTGCCTTGGTTATATTTGTGGGAGAAATATTAGTTATTTAAAAACTATTGTTTTTGAGATTGATTGGATATTTATCTGGGAATTATTTGAGAATTTCTGGCATTGTAATAAATAGTATTTTTCAAATAATATATATTTATAGATTATCCAATAGGAATTTAATTATATGAACAAATTAAGATTATATATAACATTATTTAATATATATATATTATATTTATTTGGGGAGCAGAAAATTAATATATATCAATTGAAATTGAAGTAGAATATATATATATTCCTTAAATTCGAATTATTATTTATTTATGCAAATAACATTTTAATAATATTTCTGTTTATGTTGTTGTTTAAAAACATAAAAATCCTAATTTACCAAAATAAATATTCTGAATAAGTAAAATTAAACAGAAATGTAACATTTGAAATTAAAAACAAAACGCAACCATACATTTATTTAAAGTAAATGTTCCTTTCAATAAATAAAGCCAAAAGCATCGACATTAAGTTTCAAACTTGGAATATTCGATATTTCGCATGTACCTATCGGTACACTTACCAACAGCAATAATCGATAGGTGCGTGATCACCCCACGCCCATCCCTAGTTCTAATAAATTAGAACCTTTCGTGCCGTGGGGCAACACTGGCTGCCTTTTTTTTAGTTTGTCAACTTTTCGGTGTTTTTGTGCGCTTTTGTTGTTGTTTATTGAGTATTGACTATGCCCGACTACCCGAATGCGAGAATGCGTAACTAGTTTAATTAAACTGCGAGCTCTGCGTGCCTGGGATGTAAGCAAGCGAAAATGGGCGGCGAACCAAGGAACGCGCAGGGGCGAGGCCGGGGAAGGGGAAGGAGACGAAGACGGGGACGGGGACTCGGGGTGTTCAACTGCAGCCCTACCCTCCTGCCAACGGCCTCCTGGCTGTGGTGGCTGTTGTTCCTCCTGCCCGGCATCTGCTGTGTGCTCGCCACCAACCCCGCCAACCAGGCCAACCAGGAATCCCCGCCGGGCGCCTCCTGCCCGCGCAAGTGCAACTGCCGGAACATATCGGAGAACATCCACAGCCTGCGGGTGCGTTGCGATGAGCAGCAGATAGCCAGCTGGCGGGAGCTGGACTTTGGCGAGGAGGTCATCCACAGCATTGTGAGCATGTAAGTGCACCAACTTACCCACTTCTCGACAAGATGCGTTCTGATAGTCCCTGATTTTCCAGCAATGCCAGCAAGAATGCTATTGCCTCGCTGGCGGCCGAGGACTTTGGAAACTTCACCGAGCTGAGGCGCTTGGATCTTTCGTATAACCTGCTCTCTGGCCTGGACAAGGACACCTTTGGCCTGGGCCTGGGGCATGTGGACAAGCTGAAGCTGGCGGGGAATGCCATTAGCTATATTTATGAGGGAGCCTTCGATCGGATGCCCAAGCTCAAGCAGCTGTAAGTGTTTGTGGGATGCGGAATGTGGTTACTTTTATTAATTGAACTCTCTCTCCCCCTCCTCCCATCCAGTGATCTCTCCGGAAATCCCTTGGCCTGCGACTGCGGCCTGATCTGGCTGATTGCCTGGTCGAGTGCCCGCGATGTGCGCCTCCAACCCCCTCCGAAGTGCGATTCGCCCGTCCACTTCCGGGGCATGCCGCTGAAGAAGCTGCGCGTGGGCATCGACTTCCATTGCGAGACACTGCTGCAGCCGCTGCTGGAGCTGATGCCCAGCCAGAACCAGGTGGCCTTCGAGGGGGACGAGCTGCAGCTAAAGTGCTACGCCCCGCGGGTGGCCATCGGAGTGCCCAGGGAGAGCGAGGATCTGCCCACGCGGGCATACGTCTTCTGGGGCTGGTCGGAGAAGATACGCAGCAAGAACTCCACGGAGGACATTGTCTACCGGGATCCCACCAAGCTCTTTGCCGACGTCAATCTGGAGACGCGCCACTCCACGGACTCGGGCATCCTGCAGTCCATCCTGCGGATCGGTAGCCTCACCCAGAACCACACGGGCATGTGGGATTGCACGTTGCGCAGCCAGCAGGCGAATCTCTCGCAGGCCATTGTCCTGCATGTGGTGGCCAAGGGCACGCTCTACTGCGAGGCCAAGGTGGTGCACACGAACAAGGGCGTCTACCACTGGCCGCGGACGATGCGCGGAGAGACGGCGCTGCAGGATTGCGTGGAGGAGCCGAGCGATGCGAGCCAATCGCGGCGAGCCTCCCACGAGTGCGGACCCTCCGGGGAGTGGTCCAACCTGGACACCGAGAGCTGTGTGTATGTGAGCGAGACCACCCGGATACTGCAGCAGTTTGCCAAGGTGAATCTCACGCTGACCAAGGGAGAGAATGCCTTGGATATTGCCCGGCGACTGCACAACTTCACGCTGGCCCAGACGCAGCTGAACCGGATCAGGGACCCCATGGACCTGGAGTACATAGCGCGCACGCTGGTCAAATACCTGGACCAGCTGGAGCAGCCGCTGCAGCAGCAGGAGATCAGCCATCTGCTCATGGACATCGTTTCCCAGCTGCTCAATCTGCCCTTTCACCTATTCCGCGCTGCGCAGGCGGAGCAGGGCACTGGCCAAAGGCTGCTCCACGTGGTGGAGTCCTCCGCCATGCGTCTGGCCTTGGTCAGCACCCAGGCGGAACTGCTGCCGGCGGAGATCGCACCCTGGCGGGGCTCCGGCCTGCAGCAGAGGAACCTCTTCGTGGAGTTCTTCAACATCAGCCTGGACCAGTTCGTCAGTCTCTCCTGCGTGTGGCTGGAGCAGAGTCCGAGGGGCTTCCAGTGCAACAATGCCAACGACACGATTCCCATGTACGAGCATGGTGACATCGATGCCGCCCTCCAGCTGCCCTTCAACGTAATCGGGAATGGCTCCAGCACCAGCACCAGCAGCAGCTCCTCTAGTTCCAGTTCCTCCCCCATCTCCCCGAGAAGCCTGCGTCTAATGATATCGCTGCACAGGAATGGCAAGCTCCTGCCCAACCTGCGGGGCAGCTTCAACGAGTCCCTGAGCTCGGCCATTATTGGAGTCCTAGCCTACAGCGGGGACGGGGAGTCCCTCAGCTACCAAACGGACACTCAGCTGGACCCCGACGAGGATGTGTACCAGCAGAGGATTACGGTAATGCTGAGGGCTCATCCCTATCACAATCCCCTGAGTGCCCCGCAGCCGGCGTGGTGGGATGCCGAGGAGCAGCGCTGGGACACGCACGCCTGCCAGCAGCACTACCAGCACCGCACCCTGGTAATGTTCAGCTGCAGCCGCACCGGCTACTATGGCCTGCTGCAGAGGAGCAGGTTCTTGAATGACTTCCGCAGCGAGGAGGCGGGCGCCAGTTTCCGGCATCCCCCGACGGCCGTCTATGCGGGATGCGGACTGCTCTTCGCCTGCTGCGCCTTCAACTGTGTGACCTTTGCTGTCTTTGGACGTGCTGTGCGGATCAACAGGGTGCAGAGGCACGCCCTGGTCAACACCTGGCTGGCCCTGGGAGCCCTGGCGGTGGCCTTCTCCCTGGGCATCTACCAGACGGCCAGCCAGCCGCAATGCCGGCTAATGGGACTGCTGATGCACTACCTCGGCCTGTGCGTGCTCCTTTGGGTGTGCGTGAGCCTGAGCAGCATGTACAAGCGTTTGACCAAGAGCACGGGCTCGGCGGGTGGAGGAGGAGGAGGAGGTCCGGATGTGGAGCCGCAGCGGGAGCAGCGGGAGAGGAAGCCCATCCTGGGCATCTACCTGGTGGGCTGGGGCATTGCCCTCCTCATCTGTGGGATCAGCAGTGCCGTCAATCTGGCCGAGTATGCCGCCTACGACTTCTGTTTCCTGCACAGCTCCACCACACTGAATGCCTTGCTTGTGCCGGCGGTGATCTTGGTGATCTTCTGCGGGATCCTGGCCCTGTGCATCTACTACCAGCTCAGCCAGCAGGCGGTGAATGTGCTGCAGATGCACCAGCACCATCATCCCCACCAGCTGCAGAACCAGCATCGGCAGTATTCGGACAACAACACCCAGGCCACGGAGCACATCGATCTGGACTGGCTGGATGCGAATGGTAGTGCGAATCCCAGGATGAAGGAGCACGACCACATGCAGGAGCAGTACAGTACCCTGAGCAATCCCCTGAGCAGCATTGTGGATGACTTTGAGCGCTCGAATCTCTCGCACTTGAGGGGGCACTTCATCTTCCTGGTCTTGTACGCCGGAGCCTGGCTGTCCGCAGCTGGCTATGTGAGCTCTGGCGAGGATCTCTACGTGATGGTCTTTGCCGGCTGCTCCTCCTGCCTGGGCCTCTTCCTGCTGATCTTCTACAACCTCAGTAGGAACGATGCCAGGCAGGCCTGGGCCCAGGGAGGAGCCGGCGTGGGCGGGTCTGGAGGAGATCTCTTGGGCAGGAGCCGGCCCACCAAGCTGGTGACCTACAACAATGGCAGCCAGGTGGCCAGGCTGGGCGGTCATCCCTCAGCCGGCGGCACGGCCATGATAAGCAACTCCATAGTGGCCTACAAGGCGAATCCGGGAGGAGGAGGAGCTGGCAGCCTGTACGACGCGAACAACTCGGCGGGATCCAGGTCGAACAGCCAGTGCTCGAGGAGCATGCGCAGTCAGACGAGAAGCCAGACCAGGAGCCAACAGGAGCAGCTTCTCCAGGCCAATGGAGCGGGCGGAGTGACGATTATCAACAATACAAGTAATCCGGGAACTGGAGCTGGAGGAGGTGGAGCGGGCGGAGGAGGAGGCGCTGGATCTGGATCGAATGCCGTGCCCCCGCACAGCCTGAATGCCCTGATGCACGGCTCCAGTCACGATTTGATACCCTCGGCGGAGCTCTTCTACAATCCCAACCAGATCAACGTGGCCCGCAAGTTCTTCAAGAAGCAGAAGCGCCTGGCCAAGCGCAACAACTTCGAGCTGCAGCGCCAGACGATGCCCCAGATGCAGCACCTCCAGATGCAAATGCAGATGCAGCTCCACAGCCAGCACAGTCTGAGCGATGCCAGCTCCGAGCAGCTCTACAGTCGGCACCACAACGCGATGACCCTGCTGGCCGGAGGCAGCAAGGTGAACAACACGAATCTCCACTACAAGAACCAGGGATCCCCGGGCCTGGGCATGGGCGGGGGTCAGCAGAAGGAGAGTGCGGTCGGTTCTGGCGGGGATTCGCTGCAGTTCAAGAGGTTTGTGCCGGCCAGCACATCTAGCGCTTCGAAGATCATGCAGGCGAACATCTACACCAACATCCCGGAGACCCTTACCCCGCAGCACGAGGTGATCAAGCTGCGTGGCCCGGGACGCATTCGCACCCCATCCCTGCTGGACGAGACCCTGCACGAGCAGGCGCACGACGAGGAGGAGGAGGAGGAAGAAGAGGAGGAGGTGGAGGTGGTGGGCCAGCTGCAGGCGGTCACCGCCGAAGAGCCCGAGGCCGAGATGGAGGAGGAGGATGCCAGTTCGCTGGATGAACATGCTCCGCTGTATGCCAACACCCTGCCCATCTCTGCTGGGGGAATGAACAGCCTGTTCCGGCCCCGGGGGGCAGCCCAGCAACCCATGCCCATGCCAATCAGCTCCACTCCCGTGAAGCAGCCCAGCCTGGAGGCAATGAACAGTTGCGGCCTGCCGGAGATCAACCTGGAGGAGCCTCTTCTGCAGCCGCACGAGATCTACGTGTCCAGTTCGCTGCAGGTGACCACCCATAACAGCATCGAACTGGACGACGATTTCCCCAGTGTCCTCATCCGCTACAGTCAGCAGCAGCAGTCCAAGTCGCTGAACAACATTTGCGAGATGCTGGGAGTATCGGGAGGAGGTGGATCAGGAGGTGGATCAGGAGGAGGATCTGGAGGGGGAGTAGGAGCAGTAGGAGAAGACGGAACCGAAGAAGGTGCTGGCGAGGACTCCTCCGCGCTGGAGGGCAGCACTTTGGAGGAGCAGCAAGTGCGGCAGCTGGGCTACTCCTGCTCCAGCAACAATCTCAGCCGCCTGAAGGCGCGCCCCGAGGAGGCGGCCGAAACGGAGGATGATGTGGGACGCCTGCTCTCCGGCAGTCCCACCAACGAGAGCGATCTGAACTACCAGAACTCGGAGATTAGCATCCGGAGCCATGGACTGTACGCCCCCCAGGCGGACAACGATCTGAATCTCACCCTGACCGACGACTTCCGCTGCTACCAGTCGTCGAATGCCAGCGATGCGGATGTGGACGTGCTTAACGAGTTCGACGATGATGAGCGGGTGGCCGGAGTGGATGTGGAGCAGGATCAGCAGAGGGACCATCAGAGGGACGAGGACACCTCCATCGACGAGCTGTACGAGGCGATCAAGTGTCGCAGTCCCTTGAGGAGCAAGCAGGAGATCACCGAGAGGTTCGAAAGGGAGCGTGAGAGGGAGCGAGAGAGGGAGAGAGAACGAGAGAGGGAGAGGGACAAGGACCGGGACCGTGACCGAGACCGGGAACGGGAGAAGCCCCCCCTCAGCAGCTCCCACAATGAGAACCTGAACGAGACCATCGAGGACGACAGCAGCCAGAGCAGCGTGATCTCGTACATCGATCCCCGGGCAGCCAGCTAGCTTGGGCCGGGCCGGGCCTCCACCTAGTTAGATGTATATAGAATACATACAAGAGTTATATGCCAGAGTTATATACAAGAGCTATATATAAGGGTTACCGCGTAAGAGTTATATCTACGGAGATAGAGCAACAGACAGAGCAACCCGATCCCCATACCGATACCAATACCGATACCTATACCTATAAAACCCACCCACCCAAGTTCATCCACTCAACCGCCGCCAAAACTGAACTTGTAATTAGACTTCCTATTTATTACTTGTAGTATTGCTCCGCCAAGGAGCCCAGCACCTCATCCATAGATAGATATATGTACATCCCACCCAAAACCCCAAGCCACCAATCACATTGTTTCACACTTCATCACAACGAACGGATCATCCGCGCATCGATTTAAGAACCTCAACACACCACACACACACCACACACACACCACACACACAGTTCCACACTTGATTAGTTTTAACCTTTGGTCAAGCAGAATGCATTTAAATCTAGGCTAAGTTTATATTTTAGTTATAAATAAATGAAAATGTTCACATTAGCAATGTAGTTTTGTATTTGGGAAAGTTTTTAAAATATGTTATAGAAATATGGGCAAATAGGAAATACTATTTTTAAGGTAAATCCTAAATCCAAGTGGTTCCTGATTTTGCAGTTTCCAAATTTGTATTATATATTTTAAATCATCTTCATTTATATATAAAATATTCTAATATTCAATTAAAAATTATATATGTATATCCAATTTGTTTCCAAATATATTCTAATTTCCTATAATTTATTTTTAAAATATCAAATTTGTTCTAAGCTTAAAATATTGAATTATATTTTAATCAGAAAAATAAGTTTCACTTGGATTAAATTATTCATAAAATATTTCGAATACTTATTTTTATAATCAGAAATTTTATTGAAAAAAACTATCAATAAATTTTCTATAAACAGATTTTAGTTCAATATTTACTAAGTTTCCCAAACTTTTTTGTTTTTGGTTTTAAAATATAAATTCAATTCAAAATATATAATTACAAATCCATAGTTAGATTGGATCATGTTGTAGCCCATAACAATTAAAAATCGGTAGGGATTTTAAAAAAAGAATGTCAAAGATTTTTATTCAATATTTTGTTGTTTTAAATATTTGTGAGGGAATTGCTCGTACAAATGAGGGACATCAAAATGTATTTCCTAGTTCAATTCAGTTTATCTAAGCGTGGAAGAGAGAGTTCCTCGAAGGTTTCTCGAGAGATTACAATTAGAGGGAACAGACACTAGACACATTCAACAAGCTACTTGTAAAGTAGATACAATTTCCAATAGTTCACTAACTGGTTAATAATAATAGTAATAATAATAATAATACAATGATATTCGTCATGGAAGAAGGTAGAGGGTAGAGTTGGGGTTAAGTGGCATGCTCCGACGAGGCACCTTCGCCGCCGCAATCTTGGATTATAATCGGGTGGCATAAGAAACACCTGGACATTGCCATTCACGAGACTATATCTTAGACTTTAACAATAACAAGAATTGGGTGTGTACGAACTAGATATTATTTAGATAATACGATATTGCTGTTTTTTGTGCTTGATTCTCATGGCAATGAAGGGAAGCTCCTTCCGAACCCAATCTCGAGCCCGGAGAGCTTCAATGGGTTGTTCCCCGTTTTTTCTAGAGGCTGCGTATGGACTTCCAGCGTCGCAGTAACAGACACGACGACGTCAGCCCGCTGGAATATTGACTAAATTCGCTAATATTTATGTTGCGCGATGGAATGTCGATTTTCTCTTTTAAAGTCTGAAAGATAATATATGAAATAAATTAATAAAATCAAATTAATGATCTCCGAGGGAGGGATTGCAGACCTTGTAGGCTTCTGGTATCTCCGCCGGCGATCTGTGCACGATCGTCCCGTTGACGTAGAGCATGTTGGTCGCACTCTCCTCCGGCAGCGTCAGCTTCTGGTAGGTGAAGCTAGCCTCTCTCTCCATCCGCTTCACGATCTCCTGGCAGGTGGGACTGTTGCTCACACACAACACATCTGGCCCGGCCATGCTAACGTAGTATTTCAGCCGCTTGTTCCCATTAACCTGGGGAGAACTCTCTTAGAAATTGAACTCCTCTTGGATTCCAATACCCACTTACCCGGATCGGCGTCACTGGGTATTCGGGAAAGGCCATGGCTACTGCCCGGGCGCCCTCCTCGTTGGTGAAACCGGAGATTCCAATAAAGAACTCGCGCCCTGCCATTGGGGAACACAGAATAGTTATTAGAAAAGTAAGAGAAAAGAGTCACCACAACTCACCCGTGAAGAGGACATCCCCGCCATCGAGCTGGGCATGCGGATCCTCGATCTCGACGACGGGTATGTCCAGCTCCTTTTTGAGGATAATGGCCATGCTCTCGGCTTCGCGTCTCCGCTTAGCGTTCTCCGATCTTCCGATGAGCGCCACTCCGTTGCAGATCACCGCACTGCTCTCCACGAAGACACCCTCGGGCAGCTGATCGTCCGGCGGCAGCTCGATCACGTCCAGGCCGATGCTCCGGAGCAGGGTGCAGTACTCCTCGTGCTGCTGCTTGGCCAGCTGCACGTCGAACTGCCCGTTCTCCAGCAGGGCGTCCGAGATTCTGGAGGGGAATGCGAAAGCGATTAACAGCCGGACAATGGATTCAATTAATTGAGGGTGGGTGCTACAGTTAAATATCTAAAAAGCTACACCCACTGAGATCATCTTCGAGGTGATTTAACTATATATGTTTTTAATTCAGTTTTGGAAGTCTGCTAATAAATAAAATTCCTGTTTTATTTTTGTTTATAACTGAAAGTAGTTTCTTTGCCAAAGGTTAAAATCATTTTAAAATCTTATTTTAACAATAAAAATTGGAATTAAAAATGTCTTTATAATGAAATAGTTTCCATATTTTATAAATTGAATTAGGAAAAATAGATTAACGCTTTATTTTAATACTTAATTAGAATTCATATCTTTCATGGATTCATTTTTAAAGTGAAGAATATGGTGAATAAATTCACAGAAATATATTTGTAACTTGTAATTCTTTAAAAATATAATTTTAATCTGTAACTAATCTAAAAATGCCTCAAAATCAACCCAAAGATACTCTTTATTGGATATCAAAAATGAAATATAAATCATCTTTTTTTAAAAATCTCTCATAATATTGGTTTTTATAATAATTTTGAATACTAATTTGTAAATCCCAATTAAATTAAAAGTAAACATTTTTAAAAGTAATTGAAAAATGGAAGCCATAAAAACAATGAAATACACCAACTATCTGCTGGATGCAACCAACACTCCCCAGAAAGTAGAATGTTTATTTAGCTGAATACCAATTGAAAACACTAATTAAATTAAATAGTAAACCCTTCAGAAAGTAAGTGAAAACGTAAAACCTAGCTTTGGAAAATATCAATACTTGTGTGTAAACAATAATCATTATCTTTGCTATCTGAAGGATGCAAGCAACTCCCTAGAAAGTAGATTGTTTGGGTAGCCCGATTTGGCTGTTGCAGAAACAGCGGCCCCACCCTCGCGGATCTAGTGTCATGTCTACCCACGGACGCTTCAGCTCGGCTGGGTGACCTAATTCCCTTCCACTGGGGCACCACTCCCACGCCCACACCCGCACCCGCTCCCTCAGCTCCAACTCCAGCTTCCCCCACTCCTGGAGATCCGGGATGGCACCACTCACCTGGCCACAATCGCGTGCGTGTATTTGGGCGACATTGCTGGGCGGATGGGCGAGAGTGCCCGGATTGCTCGACTACGGACTGCGGACTGCGGAGTGCGATGCGCGGATTCCGGATTCGGGAATCCGAATTGGGATTCAGATTCAGTGGCCAGTGAGTGGCCAGTGTGACCGCCTCGGAAACATACCACCGCCTCGGGAATATATCACTTTTGGCACGAGCTGGTCACACTCAAGGCACTACATAGCTGTTTCAAATTCAATTTTTTTTAATAATGGTATGAAAAAATATATAAATTGTATACAGAATTAGAATGAATAAACAATATAATATTTTATACACATTATTATGTTAAGATAATCGTTATTTAATACTCAAAAACCGAATTTATTCAATATTTATTTAATCATTTCATATTGATTTTACAAAATAGTATTGCCGCAATTTCGCTAAGTTTTTTTAATATTATAACATAATAACACTCTAGTTCAAGTAAAACTAGATCTTGGGCTAAAAATAAATGATGTCAAATAAACTAACTTCAAGGGAATTATTAGATATCCAATTTGTTTTAATATTGCGCATTTTAAAGCTGAATAAATACATAAATTAAAAAACATATAACTTTCATTTAATAAAACATAAATAATTTAATAATAAAATTGTAAGTATAAAGTGACTTGCGTGAACTGCTACTAGTGTGTGACCATAAAAATACCATCCCCAGATACTTCGTTGGTTATCGATAACGGGCTGCATAGGCGATAGGCAACGCATACACATCGCCAATTTTGGCATTTTCTCGTCGTTTCGTTTCGCTTGCGATTTGTGTGTTGCTGTTGTGATTTTTTGCGCGCTCAAAACTCCTGCAGCTGTGGAATTGATGCTTGAGAGTAGGGAGCAACACTAGGCATGGAGGAAGGTGAGTCCGCACCCGGGGAGATGGCTCCCCCAACCCGGAAGAGGCCCCGCAATCCAATCCAACCTCTTTTCCCTGTTCTATCGCAGAGTATTCGGCGTCATCTTCGGCCGGCGGTGGCGGTGGCGGTGGGAAGAAGGCCGGCGTGGGCAAGCAGCACAACACGCTGCCCTTCTACGGCAACGAGACCTCGATGAACCTCAACCCCCTCATCCTGGCCAACATCCAGAGCTCTAGCTACTTCAAAGGTGAGCAAAGCGACCGGCGTCCCTCTATTTTCGTACCGATTTTTACCGCCCTTTTTTTCTGTTGCGTGTGTCCCCCGCGCGCGCGATTGCAGTGCACTTGTTCAAGCTGAAAACCTACCACGAGGTGGTGGACGAGATCTACTACCAGGTGAAGCACATGGAGCCCTGGGAGCGCGGCTCGCGCAAGACCTCCGGCCAGACGGGCATGTGCGGCGGTGTGAGTGGTTTATGAAATGTAGCGCTAATCGTTGGCGATGCTCTCTTTTCGGGGTCTGCCCCGGCCATGCCCAGAATGTACTAATCTTTGGTTGCCTTCCAGGTGCGTGGCGTCGGCGCCGGCGGCATTGTCTCGACCGCATACTGCCTGCTGTACAAGCTCTACACGCTGCGCCTCACCCGCAAGCAGATCAACGGACTGCTCAACCACACGGACTCGGCCTACATCCGGGCACTAGGTAGGTGTTGGTAAGTCGCATGAGTTCAGCCGTCGTCGCTTGCTCCTGCTCATCTCCTCAACTTCTTGAATCCCAACTCTTCAACTCCTCAACTCCTGAACTCCTCGCAACAAACGGGAAGAGGAAAGAGTAGTCCAGGGTGGGTCCGAGTGGTGGAACAAGTTTATTTTCACTAAACAAACCATTTTCTGCTTCATTGTCTGACAAACTAAAGTTTCTTGTGAAAGTTGGAATTCTTTTAAAAGCTGTAATTTCAAGTTTGATTGTTGTTTCGAGATCTATAATTCTATTTGAAAAGAATTGGTTTGGATTTGTTTATTTACCCAAGAAATACGAGGGTTTCAGCCGGCTTTTTAAGGGAGAACTCATCTTGTAAAATTCTATGAGAGTGTAGAGTGTATATATGTATCTAAAAGCCAGTTTTCCAATTTCACCATCTTTTATTTATAATGTTGAAGAAATGCATCTGAAAAGCAAGTAAAATTAAATATAAATGATTTTGAAGTATTCATGAAACATATATTTACAATTTAAGATTTAATTTCGCAATATTAATTTGTAGGTTTAGCTTAGAATTTTCTATTTACCAACGAAAGACGAGGGTTTCATCTAAATTTGACTTAAAAATCTGTTAAAAATTCAAAATAAGTTTGCCCATTTTTATTCCTATATTCCCCTCATATCAAATACCCTGTAAATATTCTTACAAGTCCCTCGTGCTTTTATTTTCTGTCCCCTTAGGCTTCATGTACTTGCGCTACACACAACCCCCCGGGGATTTGTACGACTGGTATGAGGACTACCTGCAGGACGAGGAGGAAATCGACGTGAAGGCGGGCGGCGGCCAGGTGAGTCAACTGTATGAGCACCAATCACACGTACCCCGGCACCCCCTTTCGCTGGAATCCCCATATTTGACTCTCCGCCTTGTTGCAGGTCCTGACCATCGGCCAGATGGTGTACCAGTTCATGACCAAGCTGGACTGGTTCTCCACGCTCTTCCCGCGCATTCCCGTGCCCATCCAGAAACAGATCGAAAAGAAGATCGAACAGTACTGTCGCGAGCAGGGCATCACCGTCGGCCAGTTGGGCGCGGGCCGAGGGACGGCTGGGGCAGCTGGAGCGGGTCCAGGTCAGGCTGGCCAGGAAGACGACTACCAGGAGTATGAAGGAGGGAACGGTGGAGGAGGCGGAGGAGGAGTTGGAGCTGGAGGAGGTGGAGGCGGAGGAGGAGCAGCTCCACCAGCAGCTGGAGGAGATCGAGGCGGGGGACGGGGCTACGGAGCTCCGCGACCCGGAGCCTACCCCCCACCGATGAGCAACTACCGCAACGATCACGATGATCGTGACTACTATGCCACCGCCGCGGCCGCCGCCGGCCCTGCCTCGGGATCCGCATCCTACGGAGGACGGGGACGCGGTGGTTACGAGGAATACCCCCCGCCGGCACCGCTGGATCGCGAGCGGTTCAGGGAGCGCGATCGCGAGAGAGATCGGGAGCGGGGGAAGGACTACGACCGCCATCGCAGCAAGCACAAGAAGAGCAAGCACAAGCACAGACAGAGCTCGCGCAGCCGGAGCAAATCCCGCAGCCGGAGTCGCAGCCACCGCTCCGAGCGGCATGCGGAGCGCAAACGGGAGCCCGCCGCCGGCGGTGGCGGCGGTAACTTCGAGCGGAGCAGCAGGAGCGCCAGGCACAACGAGCACTATGAAGAGCGGGATCGACGCTACCGGTGAAGATCCGGCACGGGCTCTCCACGGCCAACCAACTAACTTTGTTTCCACCACACTACAGAATTTCTATTATTTTTTTTTCTCATTTCCGTTTTTTAAACCGCCCGTTGTACTCTTTGGGAGACGCAGCCGGCGACCTCGGGCTGCGGGCTTCTAACTCAGGTTAAACTTAACTCTTAAATCCACATTAACGAAATACGAACACCAAGACACACCTAGACACAATTCAGGCGACTCGGAGAACTGAACACTCTCAGACTCAGACTCAGACTCAGACAGACGGCAGCAAGGCTATATTTTGTAATTTGTGACTACACTTTATGCTGATAAAATAGTTTCAAAGTTGTGTTTTAAGCAAATAAAGTCGGAAGAAATTTGTTTACAATTGGTTGGCATTGTTTTTCCAGCGGTTCTTTCGTTGGGAATCATCTCAGTAAATGGTATTTGTTTAAATTGTTGTGGAGAAATTCAAGAACAATAACTATTTTGTCATGTAAATGTACATATACCATACATACCTTCGAATTTAAAGATATTTCGTACCCTACTCATCTGGAAACCATTAAATGCAAATGCAAGTACTGAGCGTTGCGAGATGGGTTAGCCATAACAATAACTCAAACGACACGTACGGCCGGTGGAATTCCGCACAACAAAGTCTGGTCTACGACGAATGATTGGAAATATATATAATGAATACCCACACTGCCTACGAATTTTTACAACTACAACTACAACTTTTAAGCCCTAACATTTTTTTTTTATTAAATAACTTTTTCTCCTATGAATCTTGTAATAAAATGTTTTGCAACAATATTATCCTTAAAGCATTCTCCCGTTCTTAATAGGTATATTTCATTGCATGTTTTGTATCCTTAAATATTTTAAGGTGTTATAAAAGCATTTTTACTTTAATGAATCCGATTTTATTTTCTCCTAATTTTTTCCAATATAAGATATACAATTATTTATTTATTATTAATTTGTTGTATTTTTCTATCCATTGTTTTGTATCCAGTATTTTTGGGGAGATTAAAAAATATGTTGAGTTTAATTTAAAATGAATTTTTAATACTTTTTGTTAGGTTTAAATAAAAAAAAATTTATATATTCATTTATTTTGTATTTCATTTCATAATAAATTATTGTATAATTATGGAATATCGTTCATTTTCTCCTTGTGATATATTCAATGGAAGTTTGTTAAGTTTTCTGTTTAGAATTTTTTTTTTTTAAGTACCGAATCAATTTTGTTTTCAGTGTAGCCCGGCCCCGAAATTTGAGGCTGTGCTTGTGCGCGAGCTTTTCGCAGCTCTGCGCTGCGTATATTAAATGTTACCTCTGCTGGCCAGGTGCGACAGGTGAGTCGGGTGGGACAGGTGAGGAGCCCGGCCTCCTGATCGCCGGATTCCGAAATTCTGAATTCTCCGTTCTGCGTTCTGCGTTCTCCGGCCTCCGTTCCCCGTTCCGAATTTCAAATTTCAGATTTCTGTTTCTGTCTTCAGTTTTGAGCTCTCCACTCTCGGTTTTCAGTCAGTGTGCAACGCCTGCGCCGAGTTGTCGCCTCTCGGGCAGATCGTTTCGAAAAAGCGAAAAGCGAATAGCGCCGGGCGTCGAATAAGCGAGCGAACTTGCGAGCGTTCCAAATCCGAATCCGAATCCGAGTCCGAGTCCGAGTCCGATGCGAATGTAATTAGCATGTGCCATGTGCTGGCTCCCGTGTGGAGCCACTTAATCCGCTAGATCCGCCAGACCATAAGCCATAAAACCGATCCCCGCCAGAACACAGACAACAGACACGGCGCCCAGGCAGGCGCGAAACATGAGCGCTACACTGATGCTCATATCAATGTCACAAGCGGGACACTTAGAGAAATTAGTCATGGTTTTGTAGGAAATTCTTACTTTCAATAGATTCCTCATTAAAAAAAATTAAACATACATTTTTAAAAGAGTACAAGAACGCTTTTTAAGGGTAAACCGGTTTTTAATTGAAATTAAATATAAAAATATTATTTTTCATGTATAGTTGGCACCGCAAATTCAATTATTTATAATTACAAATTATTACTATTATTTTATGAATTTTTTTTTAAGTTTTAAAGTTTAAGAACAATATTAAAAAAGTATTTCTTAAAAGAGAAACTATTTAAAAGTGACAAAATAATTCCTATTATTTCAAGATATCTTTACAAAATAATTTCTTCTCTGCAAATTATTCTTTTTAAAAATTATTTCTAAGAAAAGGAAACAATTTTTAAATCAAATGAATATCCAAAAATTTAAAACTTCAATCTATAATTCGTAGCTGGAGTTATTTTTTTGAGTGCAACATCAGTAAACGGCACACAATTCACGCGTGTGGCGAATATGTGAATATGCGAATGGCTCGTTTTGACCATTTTGGGAAAACAGAATTATTTGTGTGCGAACTGCGACTGAAGCTTGGATTGTGTGCGTGTGTATATGGCCATTAAGATTTGATATAGCTATGGCCCAAAGCACATGTTCAAAGTTTATGGTCCGGCCAGCACCTTTTCGCACCCGGTTTTCACTCTCCTGGCCCCCCTGATTTCTTACAGTGTGAAAGCTCGACTTCAGACAGTGCTGAAATGTTTTTTTAGCTGTTTTCAGAAGTGACAGATTTAAACAAATAATTTTGTAAATGTTAGGGATTATTAATTGTTCAACATTATATGCATATTTTAAAGGCAACAAATAATTTGCTATTAAAATGATTTGAATTGTTAATATAAAATCAAAAAAGAATACATTAAAACCAAATGAAAAGCTATGTTGAATATTTATAAGTTTTGTTTTTGAAATATCAACTAGAAAATGATCTTTACATTATTTGATCCATATTTTAAACACTACCTTCTTTTAATATATATTTCAATATTAACCAGATTATTCGAAAAAGCTAGATATATCAAGAAAGAGCTAAATATGCAATAATACTCGTATTTATTTGTGAGCTTTGCAAAGCTTCACTGCAGATTTCGGTCAGTGGGGCAAATCATTCATGAATGAGAGGGAGAACGAGACTGGTCATTATCCTTCACAATATATATTTTTTCCCCCGATATCTTTCCGACATTTTTTTTGGAGGTTTTTTATCTGTTTAGTTCGCTTCTCGGTTTCGTCAAATGCATTGACGTAATTGCCCAAGCGAGAAACCTGGCCGCACATATATCGATCTCGATCGCAGGTGTGTAAAACCTAAAGTGGTTTCGATTTC
>JAJJHY010004047.1:2799132-2815246 GCA_021224005.1 Drosophila setifemur
GGGGCGGTCTCAGAGGGGTGAGACGAAGGGGTAACTTTTCTTTGAGCTGGCTACCACGTCATTCCGGCGGGGCTATCAGCGTCAGCAACTAGCGTCCGTGCGTCTTGGCAGTCAACCAAAAAAAAAAATGTATTCAAAATTACAAAAACCACTAAAAAATAAATTTAAAAAAAAAACACAATACAACAAAAAATCAACAATGGCCAGAACAAAAAAAAAAACTTAAGACAACAACAGAAAATCACATAAAACAATAAAAAAAATTGCATTTTTTAATTGCCCCTTGTTATTTATACCGCAGCAATTTTGCCGTCATTCGTGCGTTGACAATCAAAAAGGGGTACACAGCAAAAAATAAATATTAAAAATATTTTAGGAGTTTGTAGTTTAACAGAAATTAAATGTTTTTAATAAAATTAATAATTTTTTCTGAAAATGCATTGATATTTTTGAATCTTTAATTATTATTGTTATGTAAATGTAATTTACACTATTTTTTTATTATGTATGTAAGTAAATTTAAATACCATTTGAATATATTTATTTTAAACTTTGCTTATCTTGAAATTCTTGTCGAAATTCCGCTTGGCATACGTGGCGTATGAGTGATATCACAGGAAACCTTAATGGTTTCTGTGAAATTGCTGGAACTATTCATTAAATTTGAAAGCACTTAAAAAGCAATTAAATATATTTAAAAAAAAATGTTCTCTGTGCATCTGCTGGATACCCATTCGGTGTCTTTTATTTTTCCGTTTAAGGAGTTGAGTAATCACCGCGCCCTTGTCTACGGATAACCATTAAACCCCTCTCAGTCCGTTGGTCTATCTGCCCCTGTGGTTGTTTTTTGTGATGTTGTGGTGTCGTTGTTGTTGTTGGTGTCGTGGTTGTTGTTGTTGTCGTTGTTGTTGCTGTTGCGTCTGCGTTGTTCGCCCCACTGACGTCATAGCCGTCGGCGTTCGTTCAAGTTGAACAAAGTGCGATGATGCCGCGCACTGTGGAGCGGGTGGGGATTTCGTAAGCCATGAATCACGTGCCATCATAGATTCCGGGCATAGCGAAAAAACAAAAAAAAAAATAAAAAAAATACGGTGTGTGATTATTATCGCTGCGGCTTGTCAATGAACCTCTTGGTGGGCAAATTAATTTTCAGCCGTATAAGGAAGGATGAATGAATAACAACGAAAGCTACTTTACACATAAATAATGTTTGGCAAAAAAATATAAAATTTGTTATTGTGTTTTAAGTCATAGAGAAAGTGGTGGTCTTGACGTCTGTTTTTTTTTATCGCAGTCTCTCTAAATTATACTTACACACAGTTCTCGTAAAGTTTAGTGGATTTGTAATACTTTCGAGGAATATTATAATTTGTGTTTGCCCTTAAATTAGTTTGCTTACTCAGATATTATTTAAACACTTTAAAAACAATTTATCTTCGCTTAAGAGTTCGAAAGTTGCGCCTCCATACTTCCGAGAATAAATAACGCCATAAATCACAGATTCGTGCCATTGTTCGATAATGAACTTTGAATTCAAAAGAAATCTCCTGTCATAATGGTTGAGGTCATTGCTGATCTGATTTATCTATCAATTAAATAAATGCAAATTATATATTAAAAATAAAAGCAGAAGAAAGAAGAACTGTTATAAATTAAATAGGCAATCAAAAGAAAGGAAACAACTGCCATCAAAAAACCCATTAAAGCATATATGTATGTACATATTTTATAGAAATTAATTTTATTTAATTCTCGGTATCTTATTTTGTTCCTTCTCCAAAGTTCTGGAATATTTTGTTATAAATCCAGATAAAACGCATTTTTCAAATACCAAGTGTGTTATCTTTCGTAATATTAAAGAGCATTATGTGATTCAGATAAAGAAAGGGAACTTTATTTTCGCAACCCTTTGTGGTTTTTTTTAATTTTAGCGATAAATATTTGTTTTTAGATATTAACTTGTCACGGCGTTAAATTACCGATTCGTCCCATTGTGCGTCAGTGGGTTCTCGCTTGGAATTGCATCGCCTGTCGCTCTGTCAGTTTGCCATTCCGTCAGTCTGTCACTTTGTCAGTTTGTCAGTTTGCCATTGTGTGCGTGCGTCTGCGTCTGCGGCTCGTATCTGCATCTGTATCTGTATCTGTGTGTGAGTGTGCGCTTTCTGTGCCGCGTTCTGTGTTCTGTGTTCTGCGCTCGAAATGCAATTTACAATTACGCGCTCGAGTCGCGAACGCGAGAATATCACATACATAAATATACCCATATGTACATATGTAACATATATATATATATCATACATATAGTGGCAGCAATTGGAGCAAAACGTGTGACAGTGTGCGTGTGTACGTGCGGGATCATTGCACATTGCGTCAACGTTTTCAAGATCACAATTACCGACCAGCATTTTCAATTGCGACAAGCAGAAGCAGCTCAACCAAAAAAAAAGACTAAAACTAAAACTAAAACTTAAACCCAAACCGAAACCGAAAAGCCTACGGGGAAAAAAAACTACTACAAAACTATCTACGAAATACGCCCGCAACAGCTGTTGCCCGTTCCGCTCTTCTCCTCGCCGCCCCCCCCTCTCTCTCTCTCTGCCACCGCCTCGGCTCCCCTCCATTTTTCTCCAGCGAAACGGCCGGAGAGCTGCAGAGAAGCAGCGCGAAAAGCGATTTCAGTTCAACGGCGACAGCGCACAGGTGCCATTCGGAAAGTGCGGACGTACTGTACTCGTATGTAGGAATGTTCCAAGGGGCCAAACACATCCAAAAACTATCCTTAACCTCCACGAAAATCCAATCCTATAGCTCAATCCCACATCCTAACCACTTCTCCATTTTAATTTGAACTTACTTCTTCAACTCATCACAAAATTCATCACCATTCTTAAGTCTGTTTTTGACCTAGTTTCTAAAATCATTACTAATTTGTTTTTAAATGTCCTTTAATCATTTTCTAAACCATAAAGTAACGAATTTACACATTTATTTACCCTTTTCACTCGCTAACTTTTAATTCATTAATTTTGTATCATATAGATTTTCAAACTTCTTTCAATATTTTAGTTCTCCAATCTCTTAAAGAGCTTCTCTCTCTGTATCTCCCCTTTTTATTTAATTTTTTTAATTCGTTTTTTTCTCACCTATTTTTTCCAACTCTCCACCTCACTTTCATATTTCTTTATCCCTATAGAACTCCTTTAAATCGAATCATTTTAATTTCATTATCGTTACTTAACCTTCCCTACTTCCAGTCCTGCTCAGTAGGCAAATCCTTCTACCTTGCCTCTTCTTTTTTTGTGTCTTCTCTTTTCCCCTATTTTTCTTTACATAACTCTTATCAGTTGGTTGCATACTTTATTCTCTACCTTCCTACCTTCGTCAAATTGTCTCTCTTTCTTTTTCTTTTTTTGCTCTCTTTTCACTTCCAACTTAATCCTTATTTGTTCCCTGTTTATTCTCCACTTTTCCCAACTCTCCCCGCTCTCCCCACTCTCCCGCTCTCCCTGTAATCCCCCCCATCCATTGTAAGCCCCTTAATAACAAAACAATACAAAATCCACATATATCCATGCGAGATGAGTGCGTGCAAAGTAACGGGACGGGAAACGGCGACGGCAACAGGAACGGACACGGGTACGGGCACGGGAACGGGAACGGTTTCGCGAACGTCTGACGACGCCCCCGCTTTCAATTTCGATGTCATGCCAAAGATAACGACGCCGGCAGCGACGTCAGCGGCGCAGTCGACGGCGGCTTCTGCGTCGGGCGGTGGGAGAACGGTTAAAATTGAAAATAAATGCCCGCCGGCAGAGGCAACCGCGCTCAGTTATCAGAGAGAAGCGAAGCGTGCAGCACCACGAAATCGAATTGGAGAGATAGCACCACCCACTGGAAGAACACCCACTGGAACAGCGGCACTCAGTGGAAGCGAGAAAACCGGATCGAAGCCAACACCCGGCGCGAATCCATGCGAAGAGATCTCACGCAATCTGGCCCTCCGCAAGGCTCAACTACGAGCGGCATTTTTCGGCGAACCGAAGATCGCAATCCCCGAGAGAACTCCGAAATTCCGCGTCAAGGCGGAGCCATTCAAGTCGGTGCAACAGCTGATCGAACAGTTCCAGGCCATGATTGTCCAGCAGGAGCAACAGCAGCAGCAGCAGCTGAGTGAGGGTAAATCCCTGCCAGGAGCCACTGCATCCAACTCGGACGAGGGCTGCAATGTCACCGGCGGTGGCCTCAGTCCCTACAGCAGCGATAGCGAGGATCTAATTGGAGGAGGTGGAGGAGGAGGAGGCGCAGGAGGCAGAGGCCCTGGAAATACGGGAAAAGTCAAGGTCACGCGTTGTGCCAGCAGTGACTCCGCCCTCGGCCTGGAGGTGGACGACTCCGGTATGGACACCATGCCGGTGGGCCCTCCCCAACGCCGGATGACCCTGACCGTGACGGATCTGCCACTGAGGCCCGCCCTCCTGCCTCTGGCAGAGCCCACAGCTTTAGCCGACTCACCGCTACCCTCGCCAACGGGAGCTGGAACCGGAGCAAGTGCCTGCGTTGGTGTGCCCACCAAGGTGCTCCTGGAGGAGCGCGTGGTCGCCGCTCCGGGATCCCGCCGCGAATCCACCCAGAGCTCGTACAGCGAGCTCGGAGCCAGCGGCTTTCCCATGGGCGTGCGCTACGTGCGCACCCCGTCGGTGGTGGTCAGCGACTACTCGGATGACATCACTGCCTGCGGCATCAGCATGGAGGAGATGGAGTACTTTCGGCTGCAGCGGGCGCGCTGCCAGCGTCGCTGCTCCCTGGAGGCGGGACACATGGGCTCGGGCCATGTGGGATCGGGCGCGGCATCCGGCGGGGGAATGCCGCCCGGATGCGCCAAGGATGAAGGCCAGTCGGATGTCAGTGCCGCCAGCAGCTGCAGCAATCTCTACTACTGCGGCTCGACGATTTCCGCCCTAGATGGGGGCGAGTGCATCGTGAATGGTATCCGCGTGGCGCTGGCCAGGAAGAGTAGCACCCAAAGCAGCAGCCTCAGCGATGGCGCCGAGGATGAGGAGGAGGAGGACGAAGAAGAGGAGGACATGGAGGAGCGGCGAGAGCGGGAGCGGGAGCTGGATGATCAGGAGCGGATGCCGGAGCACGAGGACTACGAGCGGGGGGAGCAGCAGCTCAGCGAGCTCCTGGCAGCCACCCAGCTGGGCGATCGCCAAAGGGATCGCTCCAAGAAGGTAGGCGCTCCACTTGCCCACCAGAGAAATCTCAAACTAGAATAGAATCCCAAAAAACAAAGAAGGAGCGGGCAGGATCGAGATCGAGAGAGCAGGAGGAGGATGAGGAGGAGTAGGTGAAGCGGGCAGCAGGAGGGGAGGGGTTGGCCCCATAGTTCAGTTAATACTGTTAATTATATTTCTAAACAATATATATATATACATTTTTTTTTTAGAATAAAAACACGTAGGAAAAAGTGCAGGCAGAAAAAAAAAAGAAAAGATACATATCTCAAATGAGAAATAATATATACCATATATATCAGGAAATGAAAAAAAAGTATTCTAAAGCTAATCAATTGAAAAGAGTAAAAAAGTATTATAGATCAGGAATATATATACACTTTGAGAAACACGAAAAATTGATCAAAAGACTTATCAAAAAACCGAAAAGAAATAAATTAGGAAAAAATAATTAAAGTTGAGACATTGGAAAACTTGTAATAAAACGGAACTCATCTTGTTTTAAAGGTGCTTAAACAAATGCTGTATTAATAAACAACAACAAAATAAACTAAACCTATTTAATATACATATATTTAAAAAATAAAACTAAAAAAAAAAAGAAAATCCCAACTAAAGCTGGAATAATTTCCTTGCTTAAAAATATCTCTGAGATATAAAACTGAATTCCCGACCTCAGCTGACGTTTTTTCACACTGCGCTATGTCTTTTTTTTTTTTGAGTGTACGTGTGTGTGCGCTGGTGTGTGTTTGCTTAAAAGGCTGTTAATTAATTTGATTTTTATCTTATCACCGACAGAAATGAGGTTCTGCTGCTCGGAGAAGTCTTTTTTGTACTCTCCGCTTTCCGTTTGCTATTATNTCTTAGCAGAATTTCCGACCTCAGCTGACGTTTTTTCACACTGTGCTTATGTCTTTTCCTTCTTTTTTTTTGAGTGTACGTGTGTGTGCGCCTGTGTGTGTTTGCTTAAAAGGCTGTTAATTAATTTGATTTTTATCTTATCACCGACAGAAATGAGGTTCTGCTGCTCGGAGAAGTCTTTTTTGTACTCTCCGCTTTCCGTTTGCTATTATTATTATTATTTTTTGTATGTTTTTTGTTTTTCCCCGTAGTTTGTGTGAATGAGGTTGAAAAATCGGGGGTTACTTGATAAAAAGCAAAAAAAAACAACAACAACAACAACAAAATTAAATTGCGGGAAAAACAAAAACAAGATTGGGGAAGAGCCAAAACCGCGTTCATTCCATATATATATACGAGTATATATATATTATTTTCGTATACATATCTACAACTGGAACTGGAACAAAAACAACGGCGTCGACAAATGGCTTATCTTAGTTAACTGTATACTGTATTATAGATAAATATTATGTACACATTCCTATATACATATGTATGTACATACATATAGGCACATATTTACACGTTTTTGTTTTTGTTGTTTTTGTAAAGCAAATAAAAATATTAGAAACCGAATTTCGGAGTCACGATAACGATAATAAAGCCATCCGAAAGGAGATATACACGTATATGTAACTGTATCTGTATCTCAATCTCTGTGTGCATCTGTATCTGTGTGCGTGTGTTTGTGTGTGCCTGTCTGTGTTTGGTTAATAATGTTATGCGCTTATCAAGCGGGTTTATCTCCCTGGCATTTATACTATATAGTATATACGGAGCAATAATCGGAGCTATCCAACAATTGGCCAGCTCTTCTCCGGCCCACGAGGATCGGGTGTGGGTTGAAAATATTACTGGAACTGGGACTGGGACTGGGAGTGGGTCTGTGGGTATTTAGGGTGGTATGGGGATATATCTGTGATGATCCCAGCTGTCCGTCTAAGTCAATTGTATAACGCTTTAGATTGGCCTTGCGGCTTTTCTTTGTTGTTGTAGAGGCGATAAGCGATCTTTGGCGATATCACGTATACGTCACCGTTCCCATTAGCCTAGTGAAATGAGCACCTGTGGCCAAGTAAATAGTGCAGCATTGTCTACGGGGGTTCTACAGTCAATGATTAATTAATATTTAATTATCGGGGAAAATCTTATTGTCAAAATAATGTAATTGTGTGTTTGTTACCAAGCTTTTTAGATGGTATTAAGTCTTCATTAAATGATAATTTATATAAATATAATAACTTAGTTTTTGACTGTTTAAATATGTAATTTTATCAATTTTTACAGCATTTTCTATGGGATTCCAAAGCCAATGATCAATTACTATGTAATTATCGGGGAAAATCTTATTATCAATAAAATTTACACAGATTTTATTTCTTCATTAAATAATGAATCCCTATAAATACAATAACTTATCTTTTGACTGTTGGAATATTTAAGTTTATTAATTTGTATATACATTACTCAGTACTTATTATTTTGACCCCAACTGTGGGCTTACAGTGTACATAAAATATATATTTGTATATGGGAGACACGAGCCCTCGAAAAGTCGGGGATTACTTCATTAATCACGAGAAAAAACAGTTGATAGCATCTGAAAGATGATGAAAGTTCTTATCACACAATTTCGTTATTTCATATGAAATTACATTATGTCTTAGCCTGGTTAAGAAGGAACTTTAAGATTGTTTTTACTAATTGAAATGCAATTGCATTCAATGCAAATTCAATTCAACTTCATTGCAAGATAACTCAATTATATTTAGATTAGTTTCCGTAAACCAATTAAGTTTTCCTTTACTTTAAATTAGAACTGCAATATTATATGATAAATTTCTTAGGTAGAATATATATTTATAAATTATATTTCCTATCACTTCCAAGAAGACCCATCAGATTCATGTTTGCAGGGATTATCTCCATGTCTGAAATTTCAGACAAATTTCCACCCGATATTTGAGTTTCCCAGGAACTTTCATTTCCTGGTACCCTCACCACTCACCACTCACCCACTCACTCCCCCTTATCGCGGTTGTCATTATAGTTTCGGATGGACCAGGAGACTGGAGAGAGATCTGGCTTATCTATTCTTCGCATTCCATTTGGCGAATTAAGATGGCCCTCATCCCATCTAGCTGGCTCTCATATTGTTTTTGCCATTGTGGACAACTGCGGCGTGGGCTTCATAGAAATATGCCTTTGGCGTTTCTCTGCTTTCTGCCTTTTGCCTTGTGCCTTTGAGATACTTTGCTTACTTAGAGATAAACAGGCTGTGTGGGTGCCCCAAAGTCACCGACAATATCTCGCCACTTGGCTGACGTCGTCGTGACGTCACTGGATACTGTGCCTTCGGATGGAGTGCCTGCCGCCTTTGTTTGTGACTGCTCCGAGTCATGATCATTAATAATATTGTATCAGCCAATGGAGCCTCGACCCAGGGCCAGCTACACACAGAAAAAATAAAATATATATACTAAATAATTCAGAAAAATTACTATGAAACTTTCGTTTAGTGTTTGGTTTTTAATTACGATTCTTTTCTAAAGGATGGAAAATTGTTGCAAAGTTTTGTATAATTTCCAGACATCACACGATTTATTTTCGAGTGCATTTGAGATGTGCCAAAGTCAAAGATTCTCTCACTTCACTTGCGGAGTATCTTCTTTATGGTCTGAATAATATTGATACGAGTACGAGTACGAGTTTCCCCATAATAAACAGGAAATATGTACGACGCAGATAGAAGGGTGAATTTTTTTGGTGGGCACGATTTGAAACACCACAATTTATAGTTTAATTGCGTCGTGTTAGGTTCAGGGTATTATACTTGTAGTAAGTGTGAAACTTATCAAATGGAAAACCGATTCTCCACCGATCGAATACTATCGCGCCTGGATAATAAATCTTTATTATGATCGCTAAAAGGAAATGTTTTAAAAATAGCCAAAATGATTCAGTCGGTCGGTTGTAAATTTATAAAATTTATATTAATACTCTTTGGATAAAAAAAACATATTTTACAATTACCAGTTTACATTGAGAAATATTTCCACGAAATATTCAACGATAATGCAGTATAATATATATAATAGATCAATAGGTTTGAAGTAGTATTTATGGATCATAATATTAACAAATATCAAGATATTATTATCATTATTTTTGTATTTATAATTTTGTTTCCCATTTTTTAATTCGTTTTTCATAAGTAAACTAGGGGTTATTAATTTATAAAATATTTTTAATTTTATCTGACTTTTATGCCATACTCCCAACAATTATTTAATTCAATTAACGCATCGGTTAATATCAGAAAAAAGCAGTTATCTTTGCCTCGATTTGGTTCGTAACCGGTTTTATAACTCTTCTAAAAAATGTTTAACTTTCGCTATATCATAAAAAAATCGTATTTATAAAATAATCATTAGTTTTCATATACAAAACTAAGGCAGGGACCCAAAAACACATTTGCCATTATAATTTGGATCGTGTGGTTGATATCGCCTTTATGGCCATCCGTCATTCGTCATCCGACTCGGTTTCAGTTCCAGTACGAGTCCCAGTCCCAGGCCCAGGCCCAATCCCAGTCCCAGTCCCAGTCCCGGTTCCAGACCCAGTTCCACCTCCAGGCCTTCATCATATCTAATCAACACATCGGTTGGGGTAACTAAAAAAGTGGGAAGGGGACTGGGACTGAAACTGGGACTAAAACTGGGCATGGGAATGGGAATGGGAATGGGATTGGGCTTGGGCGAATTATGACGCCCACTAATTGAGTGAGAAATCGATTTAGTGGCGAGATCTCTGAGATGGGAGAACTTTGGGACACGATCCGTTGACCTTCGCGCAAAGCGACCACTTCCGTTGACGTCAGAGATCAGAGAGAGAGAGAGAGAGAGCGTCAGAGCGTCGTCGGTCTACTAAATTATATTATATCGCCGCGGGCCCCAATTCCCCTTCCACTCCAAGCCCATCCAATCCATCTCGCAGCTGCCACCTCCCCCCGCCCCTTTGGATGCCACAAAAGAAATACTTGTACCCATATGCCCATAGGAATTGAAGACCAGCTTGCCATACCCTGGAATCTCGGGTAGATTGTGGGCTATGGCNCTTTGGATGGAGTGCCTGCCGCCTTTGTTTGTGACTGCTCCGAGTCATGATCATTAATAATATTGTATCAGCCAATGGAGCCTCGGCCCAGGGCCAGCTACACACAGAAAAAAAAAACAATTTATATATATATACTAAATAATTCAGAGAAATTACTATGAAACTTTTGTTTAGTGTTTTGTTTTAAATTAGGATTCTTTTCTAAAGGATGGAAAATTGTTGCAAAGTTTTGTATAATTCCCAGACTTCACACGATTTATTTTCGAGTGCATTTGAGATGTGCCAAAGTCAAAGATTCTCTCACTTCACTTGCGGAGTATCTTCTTTTATGGTGTGAATAATATTGATACGAGTACGAGTACGAGTTTCCCCATAATAAACAGGAAATATGTACGACGCAGATAGATGGGTGAATTTTTTTGAATTTGAAACACCACAATTTATAGTTTAATTGCGTCGTGTTAGGTTCAGGGTATTATAATTGTAGTAAGTGTGAAACTTATCAAATGGAAAACCGATTCTCCATCGATCGAATACTATCGCGCCTGGATAATAAATCTTTATTATGATCGCTAAAAGGAAATGATTTAAAAATAGCCAAAATGATTCAGTCGGTCGGTTGTAAATTTATAAAATTTATATTGATACTCTTTGAATAAAAAAAACATATTTTACAATTACCAGTTTACATTGAGAAATATTTGTACAAAATATTAAACAATAATACAGGAATGTTCATATAATAGTTCAAGATGATTCAGATGGGCCTGCAATTAGTATTTATAGAGCATAATAATAATTATAACAAATAATATATCAAAATATCATTATTTTTGTAGTTATTATTTTGTTTCCAACTTTTCTTCAACTAAGGATTATTTATTTATAAAATATTACTAATTTGACCAGACTTTAAATATTACAAAAGATTCCCCAATTTTATGCCATATTCCCAACAATTATTTAATTCAATTAACGCATCGGTTAATATTAGAAAAAAGCAGTTATCTTTGCCTCGATTTGGTTCGTAACCGGTTTTATAACTCTTCTAAAAAATGTTTAACTTTTGAAAAAAGACTCCCACAATATCATAAAAAATCGTATTTATAAAATAATCTTTGGTTTTTATATAAAAAAACTAAGGGCAGGGACCCAAAAACACATTTGCCATTATAATTTGGATCGTGTGGTTGATATCGTCTTTATGGCCATCCGTCATTCGTCATCCGCCTCGGTTTCAGTTCCAGTTCGAGTCCCAGTCCCAGGCCCAGGCCCAATCCCAGTCCCGGTTCCAGACCCAGTTCCACCTCCAGGCCTTTATCATATCTAATCAACACATCGGTTGGGGTAACTAAAAAAACTGGGAAGGGGACTGGGACTGAAACTGGGACTGAAACTGGGCATGGGCATGGGAATGGGAATGGGATTGGGCTTGGGCGAATTATGACGCCCACTAATTGAGTGAGAAATCGATTTAGCGGCGAGATCTCTGAGATGGGAGAACTTTGGGACACGATCCGTTGACCTTCGCGCAAAGCGACCACTTCCGTTGACGTCAGAGATCAGAGAGAGAGAGAGAGAGCGTCAGAGCGTCGTCGGTCTACTAAATTATATTATATCGCCGCGGGCCCCAATTCCCCTTCCACTCCAAGCCCATCCAATCCATCTCGCAGCTGCCACCTCCCCCCGCCCCTTTGGATGCCACAAAAGAAATACTTGTACCCATATGCCCATAGGAATTGAAGACCAGCTTGCCATACCCTGGAATCTCGGGTAGATTGTGGGCTATGGCATTATCTCGAATTATTAACCGATAAACCGGAGTTGAGTGCGCGTTGTTGTCAGCTGTCTATATATATTCGGCTATCAGTGTCACTCGATGATCGATTCTAATTTCTGGGCCCTTCACCGGCTACGCAAATCATCTAATTAAAGTCACTTGAGAATAATTATTCTGTCATTAAATTTTGGGGCTTTAATAATAAATAAATCAAGTCTTAAAACAAATTATCATTATTTGTTATATTTGACGGGCTTCAAAATATAAATCACATAAATATAAACGATTTTTTGTTATAAAGAAAATTAAAATAAATATAGAATATTTAATTTGTAGTAGGAACATTAACTTACTATCTGCTGGATCCTTTTTTATCAAACAAAATATAGAATTACCCCATTTTAAGTTAGTAATAGTGAGTGATATAAATTTTACCCAAGGTGTGGTTTTTATTTTGCGTAAATACAAATTTTCCACAATTAAAAATTTTCCCACCAAGCGGTTAATTTTTTTTATGATTGCAAATAATAACTAACAATTTCTCCTACTTAATAATATAAATTAAGGGGTTATTTTTCTACTCCATCCCACGACCAAAACCGAATCCCTTCCCCATCGAGGGTATCTTCATAAATAGCCCCTCGAATAGTTAGCCGCAAGCCAAGAAGCGGTTTCTGTTTTACAGCTGGGGAACTGGGCAACTGGGAACTGGGAACTGAGACCCAGGTCCAAGCTCCAGAGGCGGCTCCAGTACGGATGGCTTGGACCCTTCGGAGAGTCTCCTTCGATATTCTCGATACACTCGGGTGTGCGCAATTTGCGTCATTTGCTCTTGTAGAAGTTGTTTATTTTGTTTTTGTTTTTGTTTCGGATTCTGTTTTTTTTTTTAGTTTTATTATTTTTTTTGTTTTTTCTGTGGCCTGAGCTTGTGTTACTGTTTTTGTTTTTATTATTTTTATTTATTTCTGCTGGCTGTGGTTCTCCAATTCCACTGCTGGCCGGTTGTTTGTTTCGCGTTTGCGATTTCCACTGAATTGAATCCGAGTCGTCGATCTGGACGGCGATACACCGGCAGAAATTGGTACATCTTTTCGAATGAGTTTTCAAATTTTCAAAATCATTTTATTTCATTTTACAATTTTTAAAGAATGGATTTTTGTTGGGTTCTTAGATATTTATTTTTATTATATTTTTCCAATTTCCCAAATTAATTAGAATTCATTTTACAATTTCATAAGAATGATTTTTGGTTGGGTTTCTAATTACTTATTGTTAATTGGGTCTTAAAAACAATTGTTGAGCTTTAATTGACCAAAAACAATCAACAAATTATTTTATTTTTAAAATGTAAGACGGCTATAATTGTTCCCAGTGCAGTTGCAGCTTGCGTGCCAGCATATTTGTCATTCCTATAAGTGCAGGTAGTTTCACCGCCTCCTGCCCCGCCCCCTTTTGGCACCCCCTCCCACTGCCCATCCCACTCCACATCCCCATCGATCACCTGGCCTTAAAGGTTATGTAGTTATGTAGTTGTGTCGCATGTCACCAGCAACATGCAACATGTGCTACGTGCTACGTGCAACACTCGACTACCGGGTTTCCCTTCGCTAATTTACGTACTCCCAGCAAATCCAATTCTCTGTGGAGTGCCAACCGGAATTCTCCTGCGACTCTGTAATCAGCTCTACAAAAAAAAAAGTAAACCCAAAATGTTTGCATTATTCGATGCGAGTTAATTGCAGCTGCAGTAAATTGCTATCCCTTTCTCTTTCTATCTCTATCTCTGTCTCTTTCTCTGTCTCCCGACTGACGCACGAAAGGGAAAATTATACAAAAATTAGTTGCAGTTTATAAATAGTTTTTTAATAATATACAAAAATTAACTGGGTATACATTGTAGATATATAGAAATGGATTTTCTCAGAATCTCATTAGATAATACTAACTCAGACTCAAACGCATATAAATAAATTTAAATATATTCAATAAATTAAAAATAGTTTATTATCTAAAGTATAATTTTATACTTGAAACTCTACTAAAAGTAAATTTATAAGTTTCCTTGCCATTTTAATGAATTTTTGCGCAAATAGAAATGCCAAAAATTGATCGAAGAAACGAATTAAAATTTCGCTGTACAGTGAGGCCTGGCCAGACGCACCATGTTGCGGCTGTGGCTGTGGCTGATAAGAGGGAAACAAGAGCACTTGTACAAGGTAATTGATATTGCTTCCTAATATTAGATGGCCACGGAAAAGATAGCGATAACCGAAGAACAGATACAAAAAATTAGATAGCACCCTTTGAACGAAGAAGGGAAGGGCAAGGTATTTGTGACTACACTCGAAAATAATATCATTGGTTATTGGAAAATGGTATTGAAATTAAATTAGTTTAAGCAGAACATGATTTAGTATTGATAATGAATTTGTTGTATTTTGTAGTTATTATAAATATTTTCAGTAATTTATTTTCAACTATTTTATTTTATTTATATTTCATTACTTTTTTAAAGAATATTTTCCAAGTTATTGAAATAATAAAAATCCAGAATAAACAAATATTTTTATTTGAGAAATTCACGAAGAAGAAAACTTTATTTGTTAATAAATTGTAAAGAGCTAATTAGCTAAATGTTGCATCATTAAAATTAATGATTTTCTTTGCGGGATTCGAGGAGTGATTGTTTTTTTTATTATTGCCGCTTGGCATTTTCCACTCCGAGACTCCGAGACTCTCCAATTCCGAGATAAAAGGACACTTTATTTTCCTATCCACTGCTGCAGTCGCATATCCATTTGAGAGTGCCATTTCCTGCCTCATTCCGTATGTATCTTTGTATCTTTTTGCGGCTTTTCCACTCTGTTCTGCGATGCCTTTGCATCATATGACAGGCTATGAGTCGAGGATTGGGCTCTGGGCTTGGGCTCTGGGCTTCGGGTTTGGGAATTCCACATCCAGCTGCCTGCTTATCGGTCGAAGCCATCAGAGCGACTCCATAAAACACTTAGGAGACCCCCTCGATTGGGGGCGTGGCTGGGAGCAGAGGGGGGCGGGGCGTCAAGTGGTCAATTAATAGCACACAAATATTGTGACAGCCGCGCGCGCTCGTCATAAAGATCCCAGATCTCCGAGCCACGCAAGGGGGGATTTTCAATATATACGACTATATATAAATATATATGTATATAGATAGGGTGGGGAAGATGGAGAGCTGCCGATTAGACCCGCCGGCAATTTGCATTATGCAAATCAAATGCCAGCGGCAATTTGCCGCCACAATTAGTCGCCTTGTCAGAGGATCGGCGACAAGGAGTCCCCGAGTTGGGATTGTACCCGTGAGGCGATGATACTGGATTGAACACAGTAAACAAATGGGAGTTAACTTTGAGACTTTGGGATTAATGGTTTGTGGGTTGCAGAATTAATTTCGATTTTTTTTGCCTCTCAAATTTGTTTTGTTTCGGTGGTTTTAATATTGGTTTTGTAATGGGTTTTAAGTTCGTTTCTTCTAAATTTATATTTAAGTAACTTGTATGATTAATATTTGTTTAAACAGTTATATAAAAATTTAATTGAAAAACCCCAAAACATGTAATTATAATTGGCTTGTCTTAATTATTTTGATATATATTATTTATCTGACATTATGAGATTCAACTCCATATTATTCATTCAAAAGAAAATAAATAAACTATTCAAATTTACAATGCTGATGAAATATTCTTTGGGTTATATTTCGAATTTTAAGAGGAAATCAATAACTTAAAAGATCTTTATTGAATTTTCTTTTATTTATGGTTTATTTTCTGCAGTGTAGAGAAGGAGTTTGTGATCTGGCTGTTGAAAAAGGGTCTTTCGGACCCTATTTTTTCTCATCTTGACTTTTGTCGCCGCGGTTTTGCATGTTTCAATCAGCGTCATTATTCCATCATGTTGTCGGCGGTGTCGCTGCCTGATTTATGTGGCGATTACTGGGGATTCCGGAGAGGTTCCGCACGGGGCTGGCAAGGATTAAGAGAGAGGGGTGGTATCTCTCTCCTCCCAAACCGCAGTCCCCATGCCATTCCCTTACCCTGCC
>JAJJHY010004047.1:2815288-2839909 GCA_021224005.1 Drosophila setifemur
GCTAGCCTCGATCTCCCCTAGATTTTGAACGATCGTTTTTCTTCGACGATCGGAAAAACGTTCGGTTTCGGTTTGGGTTTCGGTTTCGGTTTTTTCTGCCTTCGTTTTGTTGTTTGGAGCTTTGCTTGTTGGCGCTGCGAATCGAATTTCTCAGTTGCCCGAGCGCCGTTCCAAAGTCAACAAGCTCGTCCCGATCGCTGCTCCAAACATCGCTGCTGCACACACACGCACCGATCGTCGACGATCCCCAAAAACAGTCCCATATCGAACCACAAATAAAAAACAAAAAAAAGCAATAACAAAACCAAGAAAAAGTAAAGCTAAATATTCTAGATTGTTGGTGAGAGCGAATTGTTGTTTGTTTTAGTTTCGTGTGTTGTTTTGTTTGTTGTTGTTATCGCGAAGCAGGAGGAGGAGGATACAACCGGTGAAGATCAGTGAGTATCTGCCAGATACAATATTTCATAGAGCGATCCTCGGGTAGAAAGACATGCAACTACCATAAACAGCAGCTGGCAGTTGCACTCGCAGTTGCAGTTGCAGTTGCAATTGCAGTGGCTCTTGCTGCTGTTGCTTTTATGGCCACTGTACAGTGGACACACACGCCAACGGACAGTGGCCACAGTGCGGCCTGTGAAGCACCGACAAAGGCATTAATCAGACACCGATAAACTTTGACATGTTAGCCGGCAGCCAAATGAAGCGATCTTCATAAATCAAAAACAGGAAAATTTTGGCTAAATCGACGGGGGAATCAGCGGGCAATCAGCGGGGATTCAGTGGGGAAAAGACTGGGAGAAATGGGTGTGGAAATCGGGGTGGGGGGAGCAGAGGAGTGCGGACTGATGGGGCACCTACTGGGGACGCATTTGATTTATGGCTCTGCGGCGGGCCAACCGCCAACAAGTTAATTGAAAACGAGGCGTGACAGTGAAATTTGCCACCGCACGCCAACGGTTGGAAAATATGGCCAAAGATGTCCCGCCGATCTCAACTGGATCAACTGGAAAATAAAGGCACACACACACACAAAAAGAAAAGAGCTCAGAGATATATTTATATATATATATAGGAGGAGCAAGCACTTTTCCAAATGTGCCACTAAACTGACAGATTTGGCCATAATAAAAAATTTAAAAGCCAAATACAAACCAGTGGCGGCGGGGGGGAAGGGGAAGGGGCGGTCCATGGAGTCTTTGGAGTCTGGAAAATAAGTTGCCAACTTTAATTTATTGTGACATAACGGTATAATCTGACATAAATTATTGATAAGACGAGCGCCCATAAAAGTACAAGACAGTTGGCTTTAGCCAATACAACACAAAGCGGGCGCAAGCACACACAACCGTGGCAAGCGGAAAATCGTGGGGAAATCGAGGGGGAAATGCAGAGGAAAAGTGCTGGCGAAAAGTGCAGGGGGACAAAGAGTGGCTGGAAAAGCTGGAAAACTAAAGCGTAGTCAGCGGTTAAGAGGAAATCAAAGAGGGAAACATTGAGTACCACGAATTTAGTTTGCTCTTCTTCGGGGGAATTAACTTTATTAACCCGATAAATAACCCTAAGAATAAGTCTTATTTTTATGTGGTTAAATCTATCTATCAGTAACTCAGTAATTCCCTATAAATATATTTGTATCATATACATAACGTAGTAAAAAGTATCTATAACTGCATTCAATAAGCAATTGCATAAGCACATTCAATTTTATTTCAGCGCACGTTTTTCATTAAGGGAAAAAACTATTGAGTTGAATAAATTGAGGGCCTGCAAATAGATAATAGATAAAGAATTCGATTTGAGGATGGATCGATCAATAAATGAAGGGGGAAACGCAAACGTAGTAATGACGTTGGAACGTGTGAAAAATTAATTTTTGTTTTTTCTATTTCACAAATGCATCGGACCCTGACGAAAAGATCGCTTGAAGATTATGTTACAAGGGGGGGGGTGTAGATAATTGAGAATATCTATCTATTCAAAATCTGAAGGATAGAAAACAGTTTGTAGTCGTAGGAAATATGAATTTTCAATAATTTAGCATCATTCCCAATTCGAGGTCAGCACCTGGCTTTTGTTTTTCCTTTTCTTTTCCGACCAATTACGAATTCGTTCAATTTATTGGGGTAGATGATCTCTCCTCTGGTCCGGACCCGGGCCCGGACTATTAAATTGTACTACCCATTTCGGTTTTTGGATTTATGGTCAGGGTATAACAACAGCACAGCACCAAAGCACCACCACCACCATAGCCAACCCATAGCGCTTATAAATCATTTGGCTAACAACAACAAACAGAAACAACAACTGGCCAACTGGTCGAAGCTGCAATTGGAGTTGGATCTGTGGATCTGGGAGTTGGAGTTGCAGTTGGAGATGGAGTTGGAGTTGGAAAAGGGGTTTGGAGTCGCAGCTACAGCTGGAGCTGGATCTGTGCACTCTGCAAAAAAGATATCAAAAATGAGAAAATAGAAATTCATGCGATGGATAAATTAATAATTGAAAAAATCCTTAAAAAATTAATCTCTAAATATATAAAACCCATCAGATTAATATTTCAAAATGTTTATTTACCAACTTTAAATTGTTTTTTGAGTTTTTTGGCTGTGCTTTTTTTTCTGTGTGCATCTGATGCTGGAGCTCGGCGTCTGCAGTTGCTCTTTGGCAAAAGTATCTTTTGGATCTATTATTTAACTTTTATGTGCGCATAAATGCGGCGATATGATGCCGATGACGACTGGCAAACTGGCTGGTCAGTCGGCGAGCCAGTTTTCCTCCGTCCCCTGCGCTTGGGATGGGATCGGGTTTGTATAGTTTCCTCCCAAGGGGATGTGGGAGCGGGAGGAGCGGGAGGATGCCGTGTCTGGTGCACTTTCATGTTAATTAACCAGAGACTTTTATCAGCTGCGCGATTAAGCGAATGTCACTTCTGACGCCCCAACGCCGAATCCTCCAGATGCAGGAGAACCCATCTCCCTCTCCTCCCTCCTCCTCCCTCTCCCCCCTCTCTTCCCTCTCTATCCCATATCCAATGATCCACTCAGATAAGCCACGACACACAACAAATTGCGGTCCATAAATTTTTGAGTAGGATAACCGAATGTCCAAAGAAGCCACCACCAGATAAGATTTTGGGTGTGGAGTTGCGAGGAGTTTGGTGCTTTGGAATTGAATATCCAATATTGATACTGGACATGCCAGCCTAAAACAGATTGCGATGATTAATTCGAATGGCAGGAAGTATCTCGATAAATGGACGACGAATGGATGGCCTGCCGTCCAGATACTCGTTAGTCTGTCTTTATCACCTTTTAATTGGGGAGTATTAATTACCGGGGATAGATAAATTTGGGATCGGGTTTTGGGTTTAGTATGTAAATTAAATTAAATCTGGGGATATCTGAAAGGGATAGAAAAAAGAATGAATATATTTTTTTTGGCAAATCAATTTAATGTTTGCATGTTTTATACTGTAAATTTTGTTAAATAATATTTTATGAAAATACATATATTATAAAAATATATTGAGCAATTTGATATATATTTAAAATTGTTTTTAAATTACTAAAGCTTTTAAATTTNACAAATTGCGGTCCATAAATTTTTGAGTAGGATAACCGAATGTCCAAAGAAGCCACCACCAGATAAGATTTTGGGTGTGGAGTTGCGAGGAGTTTGGTGCTTGGAATTGAATATCCAATATTGATACTGGACATGCCAGCCTAAAATAGATTGCGATGATTAATTCGAATGGCAGGAAGTATCTCGATAAATGGACGACGAATGGATGGCCTGCCGTCCAGATACTCGTTAGTTTCTTTTTATCGCCTTTTAATTGGGGAGTATTAATTACTGAAGATAGATAAATTCGGATTCGGGTTTTGGGTTTAGTATGTAAATTAAATGAAATCTGGGGATAACTTAAGGGGATAGAAATAAGAATGAATATATTTTTTTTGGAAAATCAATTTAATGTTTGCATGTTTTATACTGTAAATTTTGTTAAATATTATTTTATGAAAATACATATATTATAAAAATATATTGAGCAATTTGATATATATTTAAAATTGTTTATAAATTACTACAGCTTTTAAATTTTATGTACAGAGAAATCTTTATCATACGCAAAATAATAATTTTGCAAATATTATAATTTAAAAAAAAAGTATTATGAATATTTTATTTATTTTAGTAAAATATCTTACAAAATATTTCAAAATGTTTGAGATTATTATAAGCGTAACTAAGTTAGTATTGATTACATTTAAATATTTCAAAATGTTTGAGATTATTATAAGCGTAACTAAGTTAGTATTGATTACATTTATATTTACAGGATTTAATTATTATAGTTTCTTATTTAATTCATCTACATATTTACATAAGATAATATTTTAAATTATTTACTAATCGCTTCCTTATCTCTCCATTGCAGGTATGTGTAAACCATCGATTATATAAGGGAGATTCCGGAATCTCAAGTTAAGAAGCGAAAAGAAACGAAATTTTGGAGTGCCAGTGGAAAGGGGGAAACGAAAGACTTAGGCAAAGAACTCTGCGGCAGCGGCGGTGGACGGAGGACGAGGAGCGGCCGGGGAGGGAGGAGCGGAAGTGGGAGCGGTGGCGGGAGCGGGAGCAGGAACGGGATCTGGATCCGGATCCGGTGTGGGCACCAGCAGGTTGGCGGAGATGGCCCTGTATCCATCATCATCGCGGCCGAGGACGCTGATGGAGCAGCTGCTGGCGCGTAAGATAGAAGCAGCTGCCAATGCCTCCGCCTCAGCGTCCGCCTCCACTTCCGCATCCGCATCTGGGTCTCCCTCTGCTTCCGGTTCCGGTTCCGCGTCCGCCTCCCTCTCGCCCACCTCGCCCATTCCGCTCGGCGGGAATCCGTTGCCCATCGGCGGCGTGGGCCTGGGCCTAGGCGTGGGATTGGGCCTGGGTCTGGGTCTGGGCATGGGCGTAGTGAGCCGGCTGCGACGCACCGATTCCCTGGACTCCACCAGCAGCCTGGGTTCGTTGGCCTTCGGCGAGGATGTGTGCCGTTGCGATGATTGCCTGCTGGGCATCGTCGATCTTTACGTGATCAGCGCCGCCGAGGCGGCCAAAAAGAAGGTGAGACATACTAATATACAGATACATTCAATCTGTAAAAGAAATCAGAAAGAATGATGTGAATCGTAATATCAGAAAACGGAGGGGAAGGTTTTTAGTGAAATAAATTGTTGGGTATTTTATGTTATCAGTGAATTATAAATTCATGATCCTGTTCTCCTTGTGATTTCTTTAAATTAAGATCTATGGATACATTTTTATTGTTGTTTGTTTTAGGAAATTGACAATATATATATATTTAAGCTAGAATTAAAAACTCCACGATCATTCAAAAGCTTTTCCAATGAAAAGCTCTATGGGGTTGTTGTCTTTGCTAAACACAATTCTTCCAAAGGTTGTATTCTAGGGAAGATTATTGATTAACGTTATTTATAATTTATATAGACGTTATTTTTGAGGTATTTAAATTTAAAATAAAACAAGCAAGAACATTACTGTCCAGTTTACCGACTGCTTAGTACCCTTAAGGAAATAGCAAATACAGTATATGATAAACAAATATATTGTTTTTAGCTGCTTAAAATCATGCATATTTATTGTGCGCTTATAAATTAACCAAACTTTTGGTACAGGGTCTAAGAAACGCGCAAAGAATTTAGGACACATACATAGACTTATTTTTTTAAATATTAGAGAGAGAAAAAGAGGTTCTTAAACAATTAGTTTGATATTAAAAACTAAGAATCTGGCTTATAATAGGCCAAATCTACAACGCTGGTGTTTTGGACCGGGCCCATTGACGTCACTAGCAACTGTGGGAAAGAGAGAACGAGGAGAGAGAGTGAGCGAGCACGAGTGCGAAGGGGGCTTAGAGAGCAGACAAGCAGACGAGCAGAGAGCAGAAGAGCAGAGAGCAGGAGAGCGCCCGCCAGAGAGCGTCTGCTCATGCGTGAAGCTTCGCTTGGATCGTGTGAAAATGAGATCGTTCAACTGATAAGAAATCCAAGATACCCGAGAGAGAGGCAGACATTTCGGGGAGTGCGGTCCCGTTAGATAAATCATCCTGGGAAACAGAGGCCCCCAAGATAATGCAATAACTGTGTAATTCCAGTACAAATCTTCCCCCCATTTAATTGTGGCCTTCAACTTTCTCCGGGAGAAAGTGCCTTGTGAGTCATATTTAATAAGGATCTTGACAGTGATCGCCAGCAAGTTTTTTTCTCTGATCGATCTTTTCCTACTCTTCTCGTGATTTTTCTCGGCTACCCATCTGCTTCTTCTTCAGCCCCTTCCATTGCTTCCACAGCTTGGACACTTAATGATCGCTCATTAAGCCACAATGTCTTCCGATTAATCAACAAATTCAATAAAAATGTTCGAATCACGCCTAAAAAAGTGTTATAACGTCTTATTTTCAATTAATTTAAATTAAAATCAAAGATCTATCAAATGACAAAAGGCACAATGGAGACCACAGATCGTCGACTTGGCACATCCACACTGAGAACAATAAAAGTCGCTAAAAATAATTAAACAATTTGATTAACTTTTAAAAGAAAATATTATAATTATTATGTATATTATGGAGGGGGATGGATAAAAAAAAGAGATGTTATTTTCCCAATTTGAGATATTTTATATAAAAGTAAAATCATTGAAGAATTAGTTGTTATTAATCAAATTTTTATTTTCCCAATTTGAGATATTTTATATAAAAGTAAAATCATTGAAGAATTAGTTGTTATTAATCAAATTTTTANCATTTCAGTGGAGAATCTACATTTTTTTATTCAAATTTTAATTATTTAAAATATTATATAATTATTTTTGGTAGTTGGATAGTTTAGTAGTTAATTTGTTTTGGGTTCGGAAAGAGTACCTAAATTGTGTTCTTGGACAAGTTCAAGTACTTTCTCGATCCAATTATTACGGCATTGTGTACAGGTAGCTTCCATATGGCTGGAGGATCATCATCATCATCATCATTGACGTCCCGCCAGGTGGCCTTCGATTCGTTGCGCTGCGTTTTTGCTTAGCTTCGATCATTAATCGACGTCATCGGCGGGCCAGTCTAGGCCAACTGATGAGCTTTGTTCCCTGCCCCAGGTTGGACCCCCTCGCCGCCCCTGTCCCAGCCCCTTGGCGATAATGAGGCTCGGGACGGGGACCCTCTTTGCCCCTCTCCACGCGCTCTCTGTTATCAGTATTTCGATTTCGATTTAATGCCCTCTCAAAAGGTATTCCAATTTGTAGTGGGTCTTTGGTAATGCTCTCTCTTTATTATTGCATTAGCTGAATTTGAAATTGAAATCAAAATAACACTCACTATATCCTGGAAACTTAAAGAATTATAACTCTTTCCTTTTTTATTCGAATTTTATAAGGATCTGCTTGGAATATCTCAAAACTATTCCAACATAACTTTGTTGTTCTTGAAGATATTTGTATAAAACTTGGGATGCACTTGTTTATTACGGTGTAAGTTTATCCCAACAAGTCTGCATAGAATCTGAATACTATATATATATATATATTTCATATCTGTTGCATATCTTTTTTTGAATATTCTATAATTGCAACTGTTTTAAGGGTGGTAAAGGCAGCAGGCTTTTCCATTTCCATTCGGTATTTGGTTTTGGATTTGAGGCTTCTGTTCTTGGAACACCCGCTCCCAGTCCCAGTCCCGCCCGACCCGGACGGAAATGTATCTGTGAGTGCTACTGCTCCGGCTACTGGTGCTGGCGTTTCAGTTGCTCATCGCCGGCGGAGTGGCGGAGCTCTCTGTGGGCTGGCTGTCAGCTCGTGTCGGTTCAGTTCAGTTCGGTTGGGGTTTTGGTTTTGGTTTTGGTTGTGCTGTTGCTTTTGGTTGTGGTGTTGGTTTTGGTTTTGATGTTGGTTCCGTTTCCATTTCCAGAGCAGAGTCGACCAGTTGAGCTTTTGCTGCGATCGCGTGCGGCTGGCTCCCGGGGTCTCGTCTCGTCTCGTCTCTCTGTTATTTAGTATTTGTATTTATTCATTTTGTTTTTTTTTAAATATATTTTGTTATTGTTGCCGCTCTGCTGGCCCCGCATTGCTGTCGCCGCCGCCGCCTTTCCGCGTGTGTTTCCACCTTAAATAATAATAATAATAATATCTCTCCCCGTACAATTTTGTGTGTTTGCCTCTGAGAGACCGGAGCTCTGAAGCGCAGCTCCTCAGCTCAGCAGCACCCAGCTCCTCAGCTCTCGGTAATTTTCAAGCCAAGCCAATGCCAGAGACCTACCGCGTTTTGAAAAAAAACAAGCAACAACAACAACAGCGGGCCCAAAAGCCGTTTTCGGTAAACTCAAACTCAAACTCAAAATACAAAATACAAAAAGCCAGAAAAAAAGGAAATTGAAATTTTGTTGGAATTTTTGATTAAATTAAATTTGATTGCTGGTATGCGTTGTATTTTTTTTGATAAGTAAATTCTAAAAATATTTCCTTTTATTAATTTTGTATGTGTTTGCGTTTAATTGAAATTAAATCCCAGAAAGAATTCAATCCAATAACTGTGGAAAATTGTAATAGCCAAAAAAATAACATATTTCTGATCCTTTCAAATAATTATATCTTTCATTTAAAACTAAATAACTTAAACTTCAACTGAAAATCAAAATATTAATTATAAACGGTTTGTGCTATTTTACTATATATTTCAATGAATAGTAGTGAATAATTGATTATGAAACTTGAATAAATTAAATTTACCATTTAAATTATCAATTGGAAGCTGCAAGTTGTGGTTAAAACTATTTCGCTGTTGTTGTTGTTGCTATTGAGAAGTGTGTTAATTGAAGCACGCGCCAACCCCCCAAAGGAAAGAGACAGCCACTGATCGAGAGAAAGAGAGGAGGCACCCGAGAGAAATAGAGGGAGTAGAGAGGAGAGAATGGAGAGAGAGAGAGAGAGAGATAGAAAAGCCCGGTGAACTCTTATACTAGGCGAACTGACTTTTGCACCAAAAATCCGAGTATTCACTTTTATGTAAACATTTACACACCACAAAAAAAAAAAGCGAGAAAAAAAATGAGAAAAAAACTAGTAAAAAACAAAAAAAAAAACAACAACGAAGAACAACAAACGACGACGTCAATGGGCAGCCCCTTATCCACCTAAAAAATTACGCCAGCCCACCCATTGAAATGCTACGCAGTTTGGGAGCTACAAAACCAGCAACCTTCACCTCTCACCACCCACCACCCAACACCCAGCTCCCACCTCCCAACACCCAGACCCACCACCCACCAGCACTTCTCGCAGTTAAATGCGAAATTATATAATTGAAGAGCAGCATACAGAAATCGTGTTTATTCGGCAACGCGTCAATTGAGGCTCATTAAGTGGCCCAAAAATGGATTCCACTCCCCTTAATTGGGCGCTCGATCGTTTCAATAACATCCGCCCCACCCTCCCGGCCATCCCAGCCACCATCTGACCCACCCACATCCCCAAAAAAAATCAAATCGTATCCCCCGAAACCAAAACCAAAACCAAAACCGAAAACCGAAAAACCAAAATCCATTCTGTGCGTCAATGCCAGCCAAAATAGAAGAGCAGAAAGACAATAAAATTAATAGGAAATATAAACTCACACTCAGAGAAATAAAGAGAAGTAAGTGATAGGAGAGAGGGGAGAACGCGGCGGGGAGGGTGACAGCAAATTGTTTACTTTATTAATTTTAAGCTTTGGGTAGTTAAAAAAACGAAAAAAAAAACTACTGAGAGAAATTGTTTGGGGGGAATGGGAATGGCGGGCATTAAGCGCGTTGTGTCCATTTTTAGAGTGGGTGGTGCCTGTGAAATGTGCACTGAAAAAAACTAATTAAAGCTTATTATTAAAGGGAACTCATTGGCTATTCGTCAAAATTAATTGTTTTTGTTTCTATTGTTCATATTTTGCCTTTTTAAATAATGCAAATAATGCAATTAAAAAAAACTTGTGAACATTAATTCTTATTAATCAGTTAACTGGAAACTAAAACTTAATTTCTTACTTATGTGCATATTTTTATAGTGTCAGTCATATTTCCATTTAATCTTGTATTAAAATTTAATTTAATTAAATTTTAATTGAATTTATTTATATTTTTATCAGTGCAGTCTGGAGGTAATTAGAGGGGCGTGTTGGGAGTGGTGGCAATGCAGAGGCATTACGTATCCCCCAGCGATACTATATATTCACACACGATTTGTTGTATATCTATATGCATAGTACATATATATATATCTACCCTTGGTATCGCTGACGTTGTTGTTTTTTTTAAATTTTCTATTGCAATTTATGGTGTTGTTGTTGCTGACGACATCGAAGATTGTACAATTGTTGTCATTAGATAACGTCCAGCAAATTTGTATTTAAGGATGGCTCGGAATCGAAATCGAAATCGAAATTAATCCCCTTGAAAGAATAAATCTCATTGAGATGACTATTTGAAAACCAATCAATTTGAGATTAAGCTGAACTAGAACCAAATTATTATTCATTAAAAATTTAATAGATAAAGTATAACAAAATAAATATAATTTAAATAGTTTGTTTTTCTTAGAAAATATATGTTTCTGCTTAAGGGTAACAATTCTTTTATTTCAATTGTTGGTATATAATAAAATATTACGCATACGCCATGTTAAATTGAGATATCAACAAGTTGAGTTCTTAGGATATATAGTATAAAAAGAAGCGAGATAAAATTACAAAATAATAAGGGACAGATATAGCTAGTAAATTACATAACTAATTACATAACTAATCCCAATAAATTCGCATAGATACCATATGTTTAATCCCAAAAACCCTCTGCAATTTGAACAATCAACTTGATTTTACCAGCAGTTTTGGATTATTATCACTCAGATTTCACAAGCCGCAAAGTGCTGAAATACTTGAAAGCCTCGACATACATGAAGCAACGGTTTAGCTATATATACTCCCGAACAATAGGTAGACCTCAAAACTCAACCACTCGGAAACCCTCGAGGGACAAGTACGAGCCCCTTTCAGTTTATGTTACTTAAACTCCAGACGCATCTGTAAGATCCATTGTTGAGCTGTTGAGATACATGCAATCAGCCCTCTTGCCCAACTTCAACTTCAACTTTAAACTTTAACTTTAACTTTAACTTAGACTTGGATCTGTCGAACACCAATTAGTTAGTTGTCTCTAAACTATAATTTTCGTTGATTATCTGAGGTGCGGGGAAAAACCTTGGAGATAGTTCCCAGGCCTCAAAGTTTAGTATTCATGTTTTTCGAATAACTATTTCCTAGATAAAGTTCTCGAACACTAAATTTTGGTATTTTTTAACAATACAGGTTAATAAATACGTAAATTAATGAGTAAATAAACAAGGAAATTTGCTAGCAAATAAATGAGTCAATAAATTAGTAAATAAATGGGTTAACAAAAATATAATGAATAATATAAATTAGGGAAGTATTTTGTTCCTAAATGAATTATAGAATTTTAAAGATACTTTATATTAAATTAAACATTGATGATAATAATATTTTGATAAATATTTTGTATTTTTTGACAATACAGGTTAACAAATAATCAAATTAAGGAGTAAATAAACAAGGAAATTAGCTAGCAAATAAATGAGTCAATAGATTTGTTAATAAATGATTTAACAACAATACAATGAATAACATAAATTTTGAGAAATATATTCTACTTAATTGAATTAAACAATTTTAAAAATATTTTAAATTAAACATAAAAGATAATAATATTTAGCTAAAAATGATCACATCATTATTTTCTTTTTCATTTACAAAATGACTTACTCAAAAAATAGACATTTAATTAGTATTTTCGGTATAGTATCCGACTAGGATCATCTGAATATATCCCTTTATAGTACTTTTAAGGGGGATTGTCCAACAGGGTTGCCAGTAGTTGCTGCAGTTGCTCTTCTCGTTGGGATTGTTGGTGTATCTCGAGTTGTTGTTCAAGTTGTTGTTTGAGTTGTTTATTTTGTTGGTGTTGCTCATGTTGTTGGTGTTATTGGTGTTGTTGCTTCGTTATCGCCTCGCGACGACGCCGTCAACATTTGCCAATGACGTCAAATGTTATAAAGAAATTTCAGTATGTAGATGTGCTCGTATATATATACAGATATATATATATATAGATAATTATACAAGCCTGTATGGGGTACATATGTATATTAGCTATTGTTGTTGTTGTTGTGCCGGTGTGTTGTTGTGGTTGTTGCTTTGGTTGTTGTTTTGGTTGTTGCTTGTGCACTGGCGTAACTGGATAGCAAATCGTCGCCGTCGCTGGCATTTCCATTATTATCATAATGTGGCCGTTCGATTTGGGTTTCGGATTGGATTGCCTTGCCCGACTCTGGGCGGTTTCTGATGTGGTTGTGGTTGTTGTCCGTTGTCCGTTTGTCCGTTTGTCCGCTGTCCGCTGGTGTTGTTGTTGGTTGGCTGGGCTGGTTTCTAGCTTTGGCCAGTGCAGCCGGCTGCAGATGGAGCTGTCAAGATGCCAACACGCTTCCACAATGCCTACTTAGTTTGTCTGTCTATGCCTGGTTTATTTGATTTTTTATTTGTTTTCTATGGCTCTGTGTGTGTGTGTGTGTTGAGTGTGTGTTACATGGCACATACATATGTACGAGTATGTGTTAAATTTAATCAATTTTGATTGATGTGTGCGCATTACAACAACAACAACAACAGGAGCAACAACAAAAGCCACAGCCCCAAAAGCAGGCAAAGGCCAAAAGCCCAGCAGCAACGAAAGGAAGATACCCTTTTTGGTCATTAATCCTTTGGATTATTTTAGATAATCTTAATATACATTTTCCATAATATAATTGTGTTAATATTTAGTATATTATTTTGAAGGGGATAGATGAATTGTACATTTCCTTTGAGGAACACATCTGATTCATATCAAATTTCAAGAAATACAAACATATTTTAATAGCATTACTTAAAATTTGATCATTAATTCCTTATTCAGATTTTTAGTATGTAAACTAAATCCCGAGGAACTTCTATTGATACAATAATTATGAGTTTTGTTATGCGAACTTATTTTTAAAACCCGGTAATTTTTCGGGACCGGAATTAGTTATTTTTAGGAGCCTTTTCGCAAGCAATTGTTAAGGTAAACACAGCAACTTGGCTAACAAATATTCAATTAGGCAATACAATTTCGTTTGTATTTAACAGCCAAGCGTGGCTTAACAGTATTATGTGAAAACCATATATATTCTATATATAAATATGTAGGAAACAAGTTTGGGGCTTATAGTTGATCAATTTTAGATTTAGGTAAAAAGATAGAAACATTTAATTGTAAAGATTTAAATGTGAAATTTAGTTTGCGTGCATTGGAATTGAAGAAATTGTAAAAGACTCATTAGACTCTAGGTTGATAACCTTTGCTCCTCTTTATATTTAAATTAGCTGAGTGCATACATATATTATAAATATAAAATTTATAAGTTGAATGAAAGATTTATAGGTATACTTAAGTATCCTTTTTGAATTTAAATAGTTACAAAGAAAAGGAATTACATTATTCAAAATCTCTCTTTTCAAATAACTCAATTATTTTGTGGTGTGCAATGGAGGATATCTCTGGGATTTGAAATGTGCAAATTGCAGGGTATTTTGGTAGCCTGGAGACCGGACTCCCTATCGAATCGCTCGTTATGATCGGTAAATCGCGATTTAAGGCGCGAACGAGTTCGCAAATGCGCAGCTCTCTCTCTCTCTCTCCCTCTCTCCCTCTCGCCCTCTCTCCCTCTCGCTCGCTCCCTGTCTTTCTCCGCTCGTATCTCTACCTTGTCCGGCGCTCGTATCTCTATCTTTTTCTCCTACCTCGCGCAGTTGCAGTTGCAGTTTCTGTTGGCAGTTGGAATCGAAGCCTCCGCAGTGACCACCGATGCACTTAACCGAGTGCCGGGGGCCAGATTCCATGTAAGATGTCCGTGTGCGCCCTCAATCCCAGTCCGAGTTCGAATCCGAATCCGAATCCCCAGGCGAATCCCAATCCAAATCCAAGTCCCAGTCAGGGTGCCAAGTTGCGACCGGGAACTCTGCTGACCGGAAACGGAAGCGGTCCTCTGCCCGGAGGCAAGGGATCCCGGACACCACCGACTCCTCCGCCCTCGCCCCAGGTCCGCATCTACGAGGACTTCGACAGGATGAGCGCCAAGGAGGTGTACTACAACGAGGCCGGCAAGAAGGTGACCGTCAAGCTGCTACACTTCCCCGACGTACCGCCCGAGGAGATAGCCAAACTGAAGTTCGACGACGACGATGACGACGTGGATCCCGATGAGGATGACAATGCCCTGCAAAATGGAGCCTTCGGCGATGGCACCGAAGCGGACGAGGACAGTGATTCGGGCCGGAAACCGGGAAACACCTCGGCGGATGGCGAGGCGGAGCTGCAGAAGCCCCCCACCGATGCCAATCCCAAGAAGATCTTCCGCCGTAAGCTCTCCGGCAACAACATGCAGGCCCGGAAGTGTAGCCTGGCCTTCGCCCAGGCCCACGGCATCCGGCAGCGGGCGGAGAAGAAGCTATCGATGCCCACCATCAGCATCACGGCCAATTCCGGTGACCATGTGTCCGGCGTCCACAATGGCGGCCTCCGGCTGGGCCTGGGCAGGAAACTCTCGCAACAGAACTCCCTGCCCCTGGGCTCACCCACCTTGCCGTCGCCGGCGTCGGGACCACGACGTTCCCACTCCCCGCTGGGCCAGAGCCTGTGTCCGGGCTACATTCAGTACTCCAAGTCGCTGCTGGAGGTGCCCATGCCCAGGGACTATGGCTACGCCAGCAGCGATGATCTCAGCTCCGAGTGGGACTCGGATGTGTCCACCTCGGCGGCCGGTTCCGCCGCGGGATCGGGCACCGCATCCTCTTCAACGGCCGGGGGGACGGGCCACAAGAAGGTATGGAGGGTTGCACTCAGAGAAAATCCGTAAAAACTAGAAAAAAATTTGGTAAAAACTTAACTAAACTTAATTTATTATATTCTTAATTGAAAAGTATTTAAATATCAGTTATTAAAATTAAATCAATTATATTTAGATTGAGATTAAGCTCACAAATATTATAGAAAACCAACTTTCAACTGGCCCACATGTCGTATGCGTATTATTAAGCATACGCATTCTTCTGGATTTATTTTTGCATTCCAAAAGCAAATCAGCTGCCAGCTGCATTATGCAATATATACTTGTATATATATATGTTCCAATTCCAATTGAACCCATTGATAAGTTAAACTTTAAATACGAATATAGACTCATTCCAGTTTCCTCATAAATTCAAGTGGAAAATCCATTCGTTATTTATAAACAATTCAGCGAAAATATATGTTAAACAAAAAACAAAACAAAAAAAAAACAGGCAAGCAAATTTCGAAGATACTTTTGCGTTCGCTTGCAATTTCCGATCTATTATTGTTGTTTATAAATACCTAATCCTCAAAATGGCGAATCAAAGTCAGTAAAAACCGTAGATTATTTGGCGTCTTCCCTGGCATTTGCAGAGCTCCGGCTGGCGGAAGATCCGGAACATTGTGCAGTGGACGCCCTTCTTCCAGACGTACAAGAAGCAGCGCTATCCATGGGTGCAGCTCGCCGGGCACCAGGGCAACTTCAAGGCCGGCCCGGAGCCGGGCACCGTGCTGAAGAAGCTCTGTCCCAAGGAGGAGGAATGCTTCCAGATCCTCATGCAGGACCTCCTACGTCCCTATGTGCCCGTCTACAAGGGCCAGGTGACCAGCGAGGATGGGGAATGTGAGTATCTATTTATCTATCTACCTGCACATGGTATTTCCATGGCAACTAATCTGATTTGTATCTGCAAAGTATATCTGCAGCTGCAGGATTTGCTGAGCGACTATGTCCAGCCCTGCGTGATGGACTGCAAGGTGGGCGTGCGCACCTATCTGGAGGAGGAGCTGTCCAAGGCCAAAGAGAAGCCCAAGCTGCGCAAGGACATGTACGACAAGATGATCCAGATCGATGGCCAAGCCCCCACCGCCGAGGAGCACGCCGCCAAGGCGGTCACCAAGCCCCGCTACATGGTCTGGAGGGAGACCATCTCCAGCACCGCCACCCTGGGCTTCCGCATCGAGGTGGGTTGCATTGCATTTTCTCCATTTTTTAATCCAATTTCTTAACTATATTTAAATTAAACCCAAAGATAATTTGCTTAAATATTTTATAAATAAATTTTTACATTGCTTTGTTCTATAAATAGTTTAGATTTATGGATTCTTTAATTATGTTTTAAATTGTATACAATTTTATATATAGATTTCAGTGTTGATCTACCTTTTTTTGTATTTGAATATTTAGTAGATATATCATTATAATATTTCATTTTTAATACAAAATATTACTTTATTTTGTACAAATTAAATATTATAATGAAATACAAGTATCTAGGATATATTGAAATATTTGTATTATTTTTTTNTATTATAATGAAATACAAGTATCTAGGATATATTGAAATACTCGTACTATTTTTTTCAAACAAAATTAGAATTGTACAAGCCACTCTGCATTTACTATTGATATTTGTTTAAATAAGTACGGGAATTTAAATATTATATATATATATATTAAATATATTATTTGTTAATTTTTTGCAGGGCATCAAGAAGAGCGACGGCACCAGTTCCAAAGATTTCAAAACGACCAAATCACGCGAACAAATCAAGTTGGCCTTTGTGGAGTTCCTCAGCGGTCAACCGCAGATTCTGGTAGCTATAAAATGCGAATGATAAATACACTGAAAAAAAACCAAAACCCCCAAACAAAACCCCCATTGCAGCCGAGATACATACAGCGCCTGCGTGCGATTCGGGCCACTCTGGCCGTCTCCGAATTCTTCCAGACGCACGAGGTGATCGGGAGCTCCCTGCTGTTCGTCCACGACCAGAGCCACGCCAGCATCTGGCTGATCGACTTCGCCAAGACGGTGGAGCTGCCGCCCCAGCTGCGGATCGACCACTACTCGGCCTGGAAGGTGGGCAACCACGAGGACGGCTATCTCATTGGGATCAACAATCTGATCGACATCTTTGTCGAGCTGCAGGCGGAGGCCACACCCACACCCTCCTCCAGTCCGACGATGGCCCAGGAGAAGGACCAGCACCAGCACCAGCACCAGGAGGAGGAGAAGGCGAAGGCGGAGGAGACCTAATGCCTTTCGTTGGGTTTTCTGTTTTGGGGCTGGGCCCCTAGAAAAAGACATTTCCATATTCCCCGCATCGATTATTCCGATTATCTGTAGCATTAGTTAGTTTATCTAGATACAAGAATATTTTTTTTTGTTTTTTTTTTCTCCCCCGCCTCCCCCCCCTTCCACCAAACTCAACTCTCAACTGTTTCTGCGTACATTTAACCCATTAAGTTTAAAATCAAAGACTGAACCCCCACAATATGCATACGTATATATATTTACTATATGATAAACGCATATATACATACATATATATATCTACTATATATCATAGCTTTTATGTGCTGTTCTGCTGCTGTTCTGTAGTGTAATTTATTTATCCTCCAACAACAAAAAATTCACTTTTGGCCAATCCCCCGAATAGTCGAAGAGCCCGCAGGCAGATATTACAAAATAAACATATATACACAGATATACACGTTGATCCTACAGAGTCGCGACAAAAGTAACTAAGGATACGAATAGGCTAAGATATTAATATATTGTTTATGCGACTACCTACTAAATACTACTAATTGTGCACTATTAAATTCAGTTAAACCAGAAACGCTTTTTGCATTTTGAAATTTATTATTTTTAAATCTCAAAAATCATTTCTATTAATTGCAAATTTTAAGATTTGGTTTAAATTTGTTTTCTATTTCGATTTCCAATTACATATTTTGATATACAATTTTCATGATTTTAATATTAGAATATAAATTACAATAAATTAGATTCATCGAATAAAAGAAATATATATATTATATATAAAAGTTGTACGATTGAATTGGAACCTTTTCTAAATGGCTAAATTTTTTCTAACTAATTTTAGAATTTTAAATTGCTGATTTTAGAATTACCCAAAGAGCTCAGAAAAAAAGGAAAAAATGCAATTTATATTTTTTAAAGCTCCTGAAAGCTCACCATTTTAAATTAGTCAACCGATTCAACGGCTGAAAAGCTTTAAACAAACTTTTCCGTTTTGCAAAGCTGCCCGCTCAATCGTTCGAAGTTTAACGGGAAAAAGCACAAAAGAAGCTTTAGCAGATTCGCAAACAGCGTTGCATTGACCAACATCGAGTGTATTCGATACCTCGATATTCGATACCCCTTTTTCAATTCGCGATTTCAGGCAGCATTGGAAACATTTGCAGCATTTCGTTTGCCGTTCGCCGGAAAGTTGGATCACAGTCTGTTAAGAGCTACCCACGGTCGCGGAAATCACATCACATTACATCTCTCTCCCCGAGTGAATTATCAAACCAAAGTGAGTGTCTTCCGGCGATGAGAATTTCGCAAATTCTAGGCAAAGTGAGGGAGAAATTGCGGGAGAGCGTAAGGTTCAGATTCTATATAGAAAATTGTTCGTCCACTTGTTCCTGCAACTAGCTATTAGCTGTGCTGTCGTCTTTTTGAGTTTTTTTTTTTTTTTTGATGTTGCGATGTCAGTGCAATGTGATGGCGATGATAATGTCGGAAGATTATTTCACAACGAAGCACCAGAGCATAGTTGCCCTTTTCCGTTCTTTTTTCGCACTCACACACACACGCACACTGAACATATCACACAGAATCTCACACACACTAAGCAAAGAAGCGGAGCCGGCAAGAAGAAAAATAGCAACAAGAACGAAAGAAGAAAGGGAAGGAGGAACTCGAATGAGAGGAAAATAATTTGATTGTTCGGAAATATTTGCAATTTTTATTGTTCGAATGAAATTCGAAATTCAAGATCGACCAAGTCATTATATTTCCACATAACGCAAACGTGCCTAAAGTTNTTTTCAAATAATTTTAGAATTTTAAATTGCTGATTTTTTGGAATTACCCAAAGAGCTCAGAAAAAAGGAAAAAATGCAATTTATATTTTTAAAAGCTCCTGAAAGCTCACCATTTTAAATTAGTCAACCGATTCAACGGCTGAAAAGCTTAAAACAAACTTTTCCGTTTTGCAAAGCTGCCCGCTCAATCGTTCGAAGTTTAACGGGAAAAAGCACAAAAGAAGCTTTAGCAGATTCGCAAACAGCGTTGCATTGACCAACATCGAGTGTATTCGATACCTCGATATTCGATACCCCTTTTTCAATTCGCGATTTCAGGCAGCATTGGAAACATTTGCAGCATTTCGTTTGCCGTTCGCCGGAAAGTTGGATCACAGTCTGTTAAGAGCTACCCACGGTCGCGGAAATCACATCACATTACATCTCTCTCCCCGAGTGAATTATCAAACCAAAGTGAGTGTCTTCCGGCGATGAGAATTTCGCAAATTCTAGGCAAAGTGAGGGAGAAATTGCGGGAGAGCGTAAGGTTCAGATTCTATATAGAAAATTGTTCGTCCACTTGTTCCTGCAACTAGCTATTAGCTGTGCTGTCGTCTTTTTGAGTTTTTTTTTTTGGTTGATGGTGCGATGTCAGTGCAATGTGATGGCGGTGATAATGTCGGAAGATTATTTCACAACGAAGCACCAGAGCATAGTTGCCCTTTTCCGTTCTTTTTTCGCACTCACACGCACACACACACACGCACACTGAACATATCACACAGAATCTCACACACACTAAGCAAAGAAGCGGAGCCGGCAAGAAAAAAAATAGCAACAAAAACGACAGAAGAAAGGGAAGGAGGAACTCGAATGAGAGGAAAATAATTTGATTGTTCGGAAATATTTGCAATTTTTATTGTTCGAATGAAATTCGAAATTCAAGATCGACCAAGTCATTATATTTCCATATAACGCAAACGTGCCTAAAGTTTGGTAATCAAGAATTTTAATGGAATTTTTCGGGGCTAATTTGTAATTCCGGGTTTCTCGGGCTCGGGTTTCGGTTTCTTTTCTTTGCCGCTTTGGGTGTAATTTTTGTTGTTCCGCTGTGACGGCCATTTTGTAAAGTTTTGCCTTTTCGTGGAGATTTTTTTTGTAGATCTCACAAGGTTAATTTGGAAATGTCTGGAATTAGTTGAGAGTCGGTTTGCCCTCCAGTCAATAATTCAGTTTATGGGGGACTTTAATTGTAGAAAACTTTGTATATATTTTGTAGGTTAATAGGGAGTTCTGCACTTGAGATTAAGAGCCTTTCAATTATAGAACTTCATATTTGGATTTTTATTAAATTTGAGTTGTAAATATCTGCATGCAGATGTATTATTTTTTATTGTGAAATACAAATTATTATGTTTAATTTATTTAACGAAATTTCATCATAATTAGCTAACCAGTTATAATAAATTAAATTAAACAATTCGAAGAGTATTGTTAATTGTTCATCACTTATAAAAGTTAAACTTTAGGTTTTAGATTACTTTGTCGTTTTAGGTAGAGTAAAGTTCTTTCTTCAGGTTCTATTTGTAAAATTGTAAAATTAATTTGGATAAATGCCCCGCACTTACAATTGTAATTTAATTTGTACCTAAAGTTCAATGCCAACCAGTGTTCTGAAAACCAAATGAGCTACTTTAGGGAATGTTTCTCTTTCCCTAATATTGAGTTCGAAAACAAAGCCAGACTCAACTCAATGGAGGGCTGAGAGAACACTCCATAAAATGCAAGATTATGCTAATTTTTGAATTGAATTTTTTGTTGTATGCAGATGCCGCAGCTGCAGAAACCCGCACCCAACTTCTCCGGCACCGCCGTCGTTAACGGTGTCTTCAAGGACATCAAGCTGAGCGACTACAAGGACAAGTACCTGGTCCTCTTCTTCTATCCTCTGGACTTCACCTTCGTGTGCCCCACGGAGATCATTGCCTTCTCGGAGAATGCCGCCGAGTTCCGCAAGATCAACTGCGAGGTGATCGGCTGTTCCACCGACAGCCAGTTCACCCATCTGGCCTGGATCAACACACCCAGGAAGCAGGGCGGTTTGGGCAGCATGGAAATCCCCCTGCTGGCCGACAAGTCGATGAAGGTGGCCCGCGACTACGGAGTGCTGGATGAGGAGACTGGCATCCCCTTCCGTGGCCTGTTCATCATCGATGACAAGCAGAATCTGCGCCAGATCACCATCAACGACCTGCCGGTGGGCCGCAGCGTGGAGGAGACCCTGCGTCTGGTCCAGGCCTTCCAGTACACCGACAAGTACGGAGAGGTGTGCCCGGCCAACTGGAAGCCCGGCCAGAAGACCATGGTGGCCGACCCGACCAAGTCCAAGGAGTACTTCGCCACCACCGCCTAAGGCCCGAGGCTACAGTGACGCGCAACAGAGAAGCTATCAACTGGAGGAGGAGGAGGGGCTGTGCTCCTGGCGAGCAGGAGCTGGCATTCGAATCGCCACGGCTCGCAGAAATATTCGATATATACATACATATACTACACATTAATCCTAGATAGTAGTGAGCAGCAGCTAAGCGGAAAGTGATTTCGATTTGTGTACTTTTTTTTTGTATTTCACCCAACCAAGTAAAATAAAACATAATGGAAAGAAAAAGGCGGCACGCACGTGGTTCTTTATCAGGAGAAGGCGGCGGCGACGGCGATGGCGATGGCGGGCGGACTTTCGCCTCAAACCTCTGCGCTTATCACCCGGGGGAACCATTCCGCCTAAAGTGGCAAATAAACGGAAAAAGCTGGCTGGGAAAAAAAAAGAATTTATCACCGTCTGGGCCGGCCCGGCCGATGGCGAAATAATATAAGCGGTATCTCACATCCGACTCGAAATCAGAATGCAAAGAATTCCCCGATGGGAGGCGAGGACGACGTCACAGCGGTTGGATGACTGGATGGATAACGATGACACAGTAACCGACTGCACCCGGCTCCCGGTTTCATTATTTAGTTCCAGTTCCCAGTTCCCGTTTCCCAAGACCCTGAGCTGCAGTTTAATGTCAAGTGCAAGCGAGAGTCGCCCCTACACTGTCCGAATAGTTTGACAGTTTCTGGATGATTCATGAAAATGGTAAGAAAGTGGTTCATGTACTTGGAAAAAATGAAGCAATCTTACAAATTGGCAGCAATTGACCATTGAGTATCTAATATTTGATAAGATCTCTATTATTTTGTGATAAAATATATATAGTTTTATAACCAAGTTAAATCTTGAATTGAAATATGATTTCCTTTTTCCTGTGTAGTCGACGTGGATGTCTTGCATATTAAAACCGGGTTATGGCAGGCATATACACACGTACAGACAAACACTCGTGCTTGTGAGTCACCCTCCCTGGGACCAGCTCCCTCGCCCCAGAGTCCAACTATTACGTGGAATTTCTCGGCGCATCACACGACTTGTCTTGGGCGAGATGATCCCGACCCGATCCCCTCCGATCTTGGCCAGAAAGCTGGAAACTAGTTTCGCGAACCCGCACACTTTCACAGGCCGCAGCCACAAACCCGCAGTTATTTAATTTATTTTCTGCTTTTGCTTTTGTTGTTGTTGTTGTTGTTGTTGTTTTTCATTTGCGAGCAGCTGCGCGGCTTTGGAAACGCTTTGGAACCTACGAGAACCAGAAAAAAAAACACAGAAACAGCAACTGAGAACCCTTTCTAATGGTGCGATTCGATCCGATCGTTACGTCGCCAGTTTGGGTTCAAGTTGATTGTTCAGATTGGTTGGGGCATATCGGGTATAAACGACTCATAGTCGTAGTTCGACAGTATCAGTCTGCTGATTCCGGATACTTTGATGTTCAAACATATGTATGTGTACTACTACAGCGTTCCACGATAATGGGGCTCTCAATTGGTATTATCTTCTGTAAATGATTTGCTTTGCTCACGACACGATCTTGTAATTTTTAGTAATTTGAAATTAATATATTTTTTGCTCTTGCTGCAATCTTTGGTAATTGTCTTAATGAGATATAATTCCTTAGATATTTTTCATTCAGATAAACACAAATAATTTGAATATAATATGTATTCCCAAAAATTGTTTGGAATATAAATTTGTTGTATACATTTAAATGCAAATACAAATATAAAAATTATACAAAAAATAAATAGAGTAGTAATAAAAGAGAGTACATTTATATTAACTGCCAATTTAGCAAGAGAGGGCATCCAATATTCGATGAGCTCCAATCTCGAACTCCTTAAACGTTTTTACCTGAGCTTGTTTGCCAACTTGAACAAAAACACTCTATTCACATTCACATTCGTATTCACATTCGTATTCACATTCATATTCATCAGGCTCTCGACAGCTGGTTAAAAAAAACAGAGATTGCTTCTGCTGAATCATTGCACCGAAAGCTGGGCGAAACATCACGACTATTGGCCTAAACAAAAATATAAAACCTCGCTCTGAGCCCGATTTCTTTATGCCAATTGAGGGCGTTGCAAATGACATTGTCGGCAGACATTCAATAGATGAGGTTGTGCTTTTTTTTCTGTGTCGATTTAATGGGGCCAAAGAATCAATAACTATCGCGGACTGGCGAAAAAACACGCTTTCGTTCTAATTACATTTCCACACAATTGCTAGCTGGGGGGAAATGAGTAGTCTCTGGCATTTTCAATTTCCCCAATCCAAATGCTAGAAAATCATTAGCCGGAAAACAATTGCATTTTTAGAACAGATGGGGATACAAAATTAGTAGCAAATGGAGCTTGGAAAGTAATTAATGTTGGAATCAATGTTAAATTAAATAATAGTCAAAATATAAATGCCCCTTTATTGTTAAATGTTTAATTTAATAAACTCCAAAAATATAGTAAATGCCCCATCAATTGGTAACCCTTGAAATAAACACTTCGTTCAACAGTTTTTATTCAATGAACTTCAAATCAGTTTTAATAAACCATTATTATTATTAAATATATGATAAACCAATTGAAAAGCAAGTATGTTATTTTAGTTTCGTATACTTTTTGTAATAAATTACAATCTGCGGAATTTAATAACACATAAACACTTAGAAATTCCATAAAATTTCATAAACAATTATAAGCAAATGTTTTAATTCGTTAATTATAAGAAACTTATGCTATTTTAGTTGTTCGTTATTCATTATCTTTTAATAACTAAATTAAAATAGTAAATTCCCCATTAATTGCTAAACCATTTGGACATGCCTCCAACACTTTTTTTTTTGTTTATCAATTTCGCAAACACAAATAACGCTTATAAGTTTGTTCCTGGACAGACAACAGAACAACTGCTATATGTATATATATATAACATATAGTATATACTATAGGCTCTTCATGTAGTGCCGTCTGTGACTGGCGTAATTTGATTATTTTATAGACTGATAAGTGCTAATCGGGGGCTCTCTGGTGGTGTTAGTGATATCAGTAGGAGTGGGTCGTGCGGAATGACATGTCCGGGGAATGGGCAGACCCGTAATTTGGCCGCCATTTTCGGCTCCATCGACCTTTCTTTTACCCTTT
>JAJJHY010004047.1:2839985-2888320 GCA_021224005.1 Drosophila setifemur
ACACGGCCAGGCCCTGATCTAGATAAGACCTCATCAGTTATTCCAGTTATTCCCCCAACCCACACGCAATCCCCATCGATGGATGTCAATATTAATTGTGATTGCAGTCTATTGTCGCGGACAAGAAGTTAACTTGGCCCAGATAGCCGATCGGTAATTGAATTGCTAACAACGAACACTCAACATTTAACATTCAAATTTAACGCTCTCCAAGCCGCCGAAAATTATGCTATAATTTGATAATTAATAAATAAATAAATAGTAAATGTGCGATGAAATGGGAAAATGTACTTAAAGGGGGTTTTTAATTTCGAATAAAGAAAAATGTAGAATTGCCAGGAAAAAAAAGGAACATTTTTGAATATGATTTTGGCTAACTTTAAAAAAGAAACAAAAATGTTATAAAATTTAAAATAGTGTTTTTTACCAATGCTTGGTGAACTTTTTTAAAGTTTTTGGAAATATGGGAGGCATTTACTCTACTAAACTAATCCCCGAATTATGAAATTAGTAAAGACTAAATTATCATTAAGGATCAAAACATTTTTTCTTTTTTTGGGTTTTTATTTTTGAATAGACATTTAAACAATTTAAATGTTTTGGGTTAATTTTGAAAAGATATACATAGTTTCAGAATGTTTCGAAATTTATAAATGCTTTCTTTGCTAAAAATTTTATCAAAGATTTATGAAATATGGTTTTGAGTTTTAAGTTTAGTTTAGAGATCAAGGGTATATAAGGGTATATGGAATGTTTCTTCTTCTCAAGTGGAAATGCAGCACCGTACAGCAAAATGACAGTTAGTCTCCCTAACAAGTGGAAAACTCTTCCAAGCGTAAATCGATGAATTGCTGGGTATTCCCTTGGGCTGTCTTATGTGGTATGCTTATGTGGATGGTGGAGGTGGATTTTTCGGCGGATGTTCTCGCAGCGGGTCTTCTCCCAGCGGGTCTGACTCGGATCGAGATCCAATGCTGAAATGAGGCTATGGCCAGGGCGAGGGTTAGGGCCATAAGGAAGCGGGCGTAGTAGAAGCCCTCGTTGTTCAGCCAGCTGACTGACCGGGGGAAGTGGCTTAGAAGGTATTCGTTGCGGCAAGCGAGGAGGCTCTGGACGAAGTCCTCGTATACCTTGATCAGCCCGATCACCATGGGCACCCAGGCGTGAATGAGCAGGAGCTCCACCGCGAACACGACGGCCATCTGCTCCAGCAGCAGAAGGAGCAGGCCCTGCGACGGGCTAAGCCCAGGTGCCCTGCTCCAGCAGGGTCGCCACCGGGTCAGCGTGCCGTGGAGGGTCAGGGCCATCAGAGTGGAGGCTGCATTGGGCAGGAGCACACCCGCTGTTGAGTTCAAGGCCGAACTAATGCTAAAACTGCCCAAATGCAACAGTACACCGATCGCAATCAGGCACAAATCTTCGTTTTCTTTCGGTTGCATGGCAAAATAATTTTGAAGGTTTTCCTTTTTTGCTTAACAATGCTAAATTTTAAAACTTCTCGAATTGTATGTGTGTACTCTACTACGTGCGGCGAGGTTCTGAGAACTTGGAAATCGGACTGCCACGAAGCGAGATAGAACTCAGAGCCTACTTGGTATAATTTATTTTCTACATCAAATTTCGCCATAATATTAGCCAAGTCATGTACGAGTAAGCCCACAAATGCTAAGAATTACCGCAATTAGATTTTAATTAATTAAAACAATCTACTCAGAATATTTTTGAAATATATCGTATACAGCTAAAATCGAACACTTCAAATCCCTTTTTAATCAAATTTATACTAAATTTAGCACAGTTGTAAAAAATAAGTTAACAAATAACTTCATTTTACAATCTTAAATATTGTTTATTAATTTTCCTATGAACTCATCTTTTGCTGCATTTGGCTCATAATTATTAATTGATAGATCAAGTAAATTAAAATAAATATGGCTAACAACAAGATAGGATGGAAGTAAAAGATATACATAATGAACTCCACAGAAATAATTTAAGTTTACAAGCGAAAAAAACATCTTTTAAGAGCTGGAACAATCTTATCCTTATCTGGGACACGTGATCTTGGCTGATTTTCGGATTTCATTTGAAAATTAGGACTTTATTTGAACAGACTTCAGTCAACTAAAATGATAACAACAATTATAAACATTTTCAATATATTTTATACTTTTAACATACGATTATGTCAGGTTTTATTTTATTCGAAAATATTATTCATCAGCAAAATTCTATCGATTGATGAAATTATTACAAAAAATTTAATTTGTATATTTTTTTTAAGCTTAAAATTAAATTTCATTAATAATATTGGAAGTCTTTATCTTTTCCGTTGCGATACAATTATTTTAAGCGATTTTAGTTGTGCTTCTTTCGGGGACGTGATAGATAAAGATAGAAATGTATACGCAGAATGTAAAAACAGCAAACAAAGTTTAAAAATTTTAAATATAATAAAGCGTAATTAACCAAATAAAACCAAATAAAACAATTTGTGTAAATACATTTTAGAATATATTTTAAAGAGAAAACTAAAAAATGAAAACTGAATTTGAGTGTGAAGTTTAACATAAGTACGGGTTAATCATTGGCGAGCCTCAATGTCTAACCAAATGCCTCCGCTCAGATTAGTGATGAAGGAGGTGGCCTCGAACTCGTTATCCTGCCGGGTCTTGGGGTTCACTTTAATGCTGAATTTGGTGATGAGCTCCACGATGGCCGCCTTAATTTGGGCCGTGGCAAAACGCATTCCTGCAAATAATCAAAAATATGTTTAGCAACAACCGAAATATCAACGAACAAATTAATAATTTTCAATGAATATAAAGGTAATGGAATTAAGGAGTAGGAAATGGAAACCAACTGAGGGGAAACTACCCACCAATGCAGATTCTCGGCCCATCTCCGAATCCCATGCAAACTCCGCGTTCGCGATACTTTTTGGCCGCGTCGGGCTCCAGGAAACGCTCGGGCTGGAAGGACTGGGGATCGGGGAAGACATCCTCGTCCGTCATATAGGAGGAGTGCGGAATCACAACGGTGGTGCCCTTCTCCACAACGAAATTGGGGCCATCCTTGTTGGGCAGCTCGATGGCCTCGGTGCAGAGTTTGCTGGACATGAAGGCGGGCGGGAAGAGGCGGATAGTTTCTGCGGATCAGAAGCAATCATTGAGCATCACTCAGGTGGAAAAATCCCATATCCCTCCACACAAACCTTGCAGACAGGCATCCAAGTAGGGCAGATCGTTGAGTTTGTCGAAGGGAATGATGCCGTCCTGCAGATGCGGCTGAATCTCCTCCAACAGGCGCTGCTGGATCTCCGGATTGCGTCCGAGGAGCATCAGCATGTGGGCCAGGATGGTGGCCGTCGTCTCGAAGCCGTCCAGCAGGAAGGTCATGGTGTGCGCCAGCAACTGGCGAGTGTCGAAGCCCCTCTTTTCGGCCAGCTGCAGGATGTAGTCGAGGAAGTCCGTCCGCTCGAACTGCTTCCCCGTGGCCAACTGGGCGCGACGCGCCTGCACCGCGTTCTCCATCAGGTCCAGGAAGAATCGTTCCACCCGGGGCGGAATGAAGCGCAGCTTGATCAGCGTGCTGAGCGAAGGGAACGTGCTGACCAGCAGGAAGTAAAAGATGAAGGTCCACGGCTGGTTGAACAGGTCCTTGATGTGCCCCATTATCGGTGTCGGATGGTCCGTGAAGCTCTCCGCGCTTAGGCCCAGCACGCAGTCGGTGACCATTTCGGAGGTGAAGCAGAGACACATCTGTTGGGGGAATCCCTAGTTAGTTAATCCTTCGACTGGGTACTCGGACTGGGGCCGCTACTCACGTCCTTGCCATTGATGCCCTCGGGTGCGCCCAGGCGTATCTGCTTCTGCACCCACTCGGTCATCTTCTCGCACACCTTGTTCGTCACCGGGTAGACCGCTTTGATCTGGGTATGGGAAATCGGATTTAATTATTCAGTTTCCGCTGTGATCTAAGCACACCACTCACCCGGCTCAAGGTCAGGCCGGGGGTGACATCAGCTCGGCGCTGCTTCCACTCCTCGCCGACGAGCGAGAACGGATTGTTGGCGAAGATGAAGTCCGTCTTCTCGTCGATCATCTTGGACACCTCGTTGTCGTGGAAGTGCTTGAAGTCCGCAACGAAGACGCGGCGGGCCAGCTCCGGACTGACCACCAGCAGCTGGGGTACACGTCCTCCGAAAATGCCCACGGCATCATACTTATGCTTGTACTTTCTGAAAAACACAACAAAAAATCAAAGTTATTGGTCAAATCTTAAGAAATACAATTCTCAAAAATAAAATGTGTTGTAATTTATACTTATCAGAATATATATTTTATTTCATATATATATTTTATATTTCACTCACTTGTAGATGTCGTTGAGATCGTAGATCGCATGTCTTTTCATGGAGAACATGTTGGGGTAATTTCCTGTGAAGATCCTGGGCTTCGGTCCCGGCACCCGCCGCCTCCTCCAGTAGTCAAAGTTCCATGTCATGGCGAAATACAGGAGCGCGGCCACCGCCAGGCCCAGGCCCAGAGTTATGAGAATCATTCTGTATGGCTCCGTACGCAGCGAAATCAGAGGAGCGTCTGAGCAACAGCCTCGGACATAACAACTAATTGTGTCTCAACGTTTTGGTTTGGGTTGGGTTGGGTCTGGCGCTCCCCAAGAGGGAAACAGTGGGCAGGCACAGTGGGAAGCCCGGTTAATTGCCAGTTGCAAACAACCAGCCACAGATTGATGATCAATTGTTTCGAGGCGGAGCTGCTCCATTATTTAATTGACTCTCCAATTTCCCAAGCTGGTTATGCAAATTTAAGAACTATTTTATTATGATCTAATTTAATAAGAAAAACTAGTTTTCTACATCTTCATGAGGAATTTTCATATATATTTTGTTTTGAATACTTGCATATTCAAAAATGTTTATATAATTTTTAAAGCTTACCCCACTGTCCGACGCCTACTATTTGTTTGTTAATATGGTTACTGTGAGAGATTTAAAGCATGTATGGGGCCCTGATAGTAGGTTATCTTAATTGCAGGCGGCATCTCTCTCCGATCTGCCTTGGCAATCTATATCATAAAAGTTTGTATGAACTATAAATAATAGCCATCAAGTTCGCGAAAAAAGAAAATACAAATTGCAAGAACAGTTTGCTCTTTTCCAGCAAAGAGAGGAAATTATACAAATATTACTTACCTATTTGATGTTATTTTTTATACTTAACTGCGTATTTTGTGTGGGAGCAGGTTAGCTTCTAGATTGGTAAGCTGAAAGAGGGTTGGGGGGAGGGGAGGGGAGGTGTTTGTTGTTTGTGGAGGGAATGACAATGATATTGAGACTTAACAATTCTATCTAGAGTTCTGGGGAGTGAGTGGGTGACTCATATATGGATATAATAAACATAAATATAAAATATCTTTGTTTTAATATTGCGTCTTCAGCCGGAGAATTTGGCAACACCAAATGCAGTTTACTTACAAAAGCTAATTTAACAATAAAACTACTTATGATATGATATATTATTACTTATTTCTCATGGCGAAGAACAGGCCATTTTGTAAGCTACACTATATTTTAATTTATCAACTATAAAGAGTGGAAACATACGAGTATGTAATTTGTAATATATAATTTATGAGTCACATGGTGAGGCGTTTAAAAATGCGCGCCCTCCCAGTCCACCAAGTGACACTGCGATCAGTTGGCAACCCTGCCCGGCCAGGGTCCAGCTGTATCGATAGCCCCGCGCCTCGCCTATCGATAGTCGGCCCGCACACATGGTTGCACGTTTCCGAGAACGTCAATCGAGCTGGCCGCACTCAGCAGTCGAAACAAACAGAAACAGAGACAGAAACAACGGAGCCTTTTTTTTGACACATTTGACGACGCAGATGGCCGTGCGTTTTGCTGCAACTGGAGCTAAGGCGGCAGATTTCAGATTTTCAGAAGCACTCGCCTTCGAAACACGTCAGTAGTCGGTAGCGACAGAGCCCAAGGAAACGCACAAAAGCAGAGCGACCCGAAAGCGAAGCCAACAACAGGCTGTGGCATGTTGCATGCTGAACGCGCCCTGACATTTCCGAACATACGAAACTGTTTCACGCGCAAATATTTCTGCCAGGTGAACGTCAGCTTGGATTTGCATTTGCTGACCCATCGCCGCGACCTTCGATAGTTTGCCACTTTGCCGGTGGAGTAACCAAGTAGCCAAGTAAGTCGTCCGTAAGACCGAGACCGATCAGCAGCCGAAAGGGGCTATCCAGAGGCCAGTTCCGTGGTTCCTGCAACTGCAACCTTGGCAGAGGAGGCAGCCGCGGCAACGCCATGAGTGTGGACACGTATGCGCCCAGCTCGGCGCTCTCGTTCCTGGACATGGACGACAATGAACTGCTACCGGGTGCGGACACGCAACCGACGCAGTACGATTACCGTGATTTCACCATGCCCTCCACCTCGCAGAGCCAGACGCAGGGCGAGCAGCTGGAGCTGCACGTGAGTAGATCCTCCACCACGCTCCGTTTTCTCCTTCTTAACAACTTCATTTTAATTAACTCCCAAAGCCGCGCCGCTCTGGCGGGGACTCGCATCCGCGATTGGCCAGCATCACCAATGACCTGGCCGATCTGCAGTTCGAGGAGGAGGACGACGAGGCCGGCGGGTCGTATGTGAAGGAGCTGCCGGCGCACGCGTGCAAGTACTGCGGCATCCACGACCCGGCCACGGTGGTGATGTGCAACAACTGCAAGAAGTGGTTCTGCAACGGACGCGGCAGCACCTCAGGCTCGCACATCATCAACCACCTGGTGCGAGCCAAGCACCGCGAGGTGACCCTGCACGGCGACGGTCCGCTGGGCGAGACCATCCTCGAGTGCTACTCGTGCGGCGTTAGGAACGTCTTCGTGCTGGGCTTCATCCCGGCCAAGGCTGACTCCGTGGTGGTCCTGCTCTGTCGCCAGCCGTGCGCGGCGCAGAACTCGCTAAAGGACATGAACTGGGACCAAGAGCAGTGGAAACCCCTGATCGCCGATCGCTGCTTCCTGCCCTGGCTGGTGAAGCAGCCCAGCGAGCAGGGCCAGCTGCGGGCGCGCCAAATCTCGGCCGCCCAGATTAACAAGCTGGAGGAGCTGTGGAAGGACAACATCGAGGCCACGTTCCAGGACCTGGAGAAGCCTGGCATCGATTCGGAGCCGGCCCAGGTGCTGCTCCGCTACGAGGACGGCTACCAGTACGAGAAGACCTTCGGCCCGCTGGTCCACCTCGAGGCTGACTACGACAAGAAGCTGAAGGAGTCTGCCACCCAGGAGAACATCGAGGTGCGCTGGGACGTGGGCTTGAACAAGAAGACCATCGCCTACTTTACGCTGGCCAAGACCGACTCGGACATGAAGCTGATGCACGGCGACGAGCTGCGCCTGCGCTACGTGGGTGAGCTGTACAACCCGTGCAGTGAGATCGGGCACGTGATCAAGGTGCCGGACAACTTCGGCGACGACGTCGGCCTGGAGCTGAAGAGCTCGTTCAATGCGCCCGTGAAGTGCACCAGCAACTTCTCGGTGGACTTCATCTGGAAGTGCACCTCCTTCGACCGCATGAAGCGCGCCCTGCGCAACTTCGCCATGGACCGCAACTCGGTCTCCAACTACATCTACTCCCGGCTGCTCGGCCACGGCCGTCCGGACGCCAACGACGAGGTGCTGTTCCGCGGCCCGCAGCCCAAGCTGTACAGTGCCCCCCATCTGCCGGATCTCAACCGCAGCCAGGTGTACGCCGTGAAGCATGCCCTGCAGCGTCCGCTGTCGCTGATCCAGGGCCCGCCCGGTACCGGTAAGACGGTCACCTCGGCCACCATTGTCTATCAGCTGGTGAAGCAACATGGCGGCACCGTCCTCGTGTGCGCGCCCAGCAACACGGCCGTGGACCAGCTGACGGAGAAGATCCACCGCACCAACCTGAAGGTGGTGCGCGTGAGCGCGAAGAGCCGCGAGGCCATCGACAGCCCGGTGAGCTTCCTGGCGCTGCACAACCAGATCCGCAACATGGAGACCAATACGGAGCTGAAGAAGCTGCAGCAGCTGAAGGACGAGACCGGCGAGCTGAGCTCGGCGGACGAAAAGCGCTACCGCAGCCTGAAGCGCGCCTTGGAGAACCAGCTCCTGGAGGCCGCCGACGTCATCTGCTGCACATGCGTGGGCGCCGGCGATGGCCGCTTGTCACGCATCAAGTTCACCTCGATCCTGATCGACGAGTCGATGCAGTCGACGGAGCCGGAGTGCATGGTGCCGGTGGTGCTAGGTGCCAAGCAGTTGATCCTCGTCGGCGACCACTGCCAGCTGGGGCCGGTGGTCATGTGCAAGAAGGCAGCTCGCGCCGGCCTCTCCCAGAGCCTGTTCGAGCGTTTGGTGGTGCTGGGCATCCGGCCCTTCCGCCTGGAGGTGCAGTACCGCATGCACCCCGAGCTCTCCCAGTTCCCGTCCAACTTCTTTTACGAGGGATCGCTGCAGAACGGTGTCTGCGCGGAGGACCGCCGCCTCAAGCTGGACTTCCCCTGGCCGCAGCCGGAGAGGCCCATGTTCTTCTTGGTGACGCAGGGCCAGGAGGAGATCGCCGGCTCCGGCACCTCCTTCCTCAACCGCACCGAGGCCGCCAACGTGGAGAAGATCACCACGCGCTTCCTCAAGGCGGGCATCAAGCCGGAGCAGATCGGGATTATCACTCCGTATGAGGGCCAGCGCGCCTACCTGGTGCAGTACATGCAGTACCAGGGCAGCCTGCACTCGCGCCTCTATCAGGAGATCGAGATTGCCAGTGTGGACGCGTTCCAGGGACGCGAGAAGGACATCATCATCATGTCGTGCGTGCGCTCCAATGAGCGCCAGGGGATCGGATTCCTGAACGATCCGCGTCGCCTTAACGTGGCCTTGACGCGCGCCAAGTACGGCATCATCATCGTGGGCAACCCCAAGGTGCTGGCCAAGCAGCAGCTGTGGAACCACCTGCTCAACTTCTACAAGGACCGCAAGGTGCTGGTCGAGGGCTCGCTGAACAACCTCAAGGAGTCGCTCATCCACTTCCAGAAGCCGAAGAAGCTGGTGAACAGCCTGAACATGGGCGCCCACTTCATGTCCACCATAATGGCCGACGCCAAGGAGGTGATGGTGCCCGGCTCCATCTACGATCGCAGCGGCGGATCAAGCGGTGGCTTCAATGGCCACGCCCACGGTCGCCCGCTCCCCGGCCCATCCGTCCACTGCGGTCCCATGGGCTACGGTGTGCCCGGCTCGGGTTCTGGCTCTATGATGGGCTACGGTCTGGGCGGCGTCAATGCCGTCGGGAACAACTATGGAGGCGGAGGCGGCGGTGCCGGAAGCTCTGGTCCCAGCTGGACGGCTGCCCACCTGCAGCACGACTCCATTGGTTACATATCGAATGAGCACGGAGCTGCCGCCCTCGGCAACATGCCCGTGCCAGTGGGCATGTTCATGAACATGAGCAACCTGCCGCCGCGCTTCTACAACCAGCACCAGCAGGCGATCATGGCGGCCAAGCAGAACCGCAACATGCAGCAGCAGCAGGCGGGCAACTTCTCGGGCGGAATGGGAGGCGGTGGCGGAAGCGAAAGAGGATCGCTCCACGGCATTGGCAAGAAGTCCCAGAAGCCGGGCAAGACTCGGGGGGCCGCAGTTGGCTCGACTGGCGGGGTAGCGATTGCTGGAGGAGCAGCTGCTGCCGGTGCCGGAGGAGGCGCCATGTCGGTGGGCACCGGGTCCTCGGCCACAGCCACACCATTCAGCCAGCAGCCGGTACCGCTTTCGCTGCAGATGACGCAACCGGGCGGATTCGCCCTCTCCCAGCAGGCAGAGCTGTCGCAGGACTATGGCCACATCTCCCAGATGGACGGACTGCTCTCCCAAGACGTGACTTTCAATGTGGTGAGTGGACACTAAATCGAATCCCGCAGTCCGGCAATTCTGTAACCTTTGCATCCTCGTTCCTTTATCCATTTGCAGGCGGGCGACCGCAGTTTAAATCAGTTCTCGCAGCCCTATTGAGAGAACCCGGTTGGATGGTCACCAACTACAAACAATTACAAGCAACAAGCAACCCAAACGAAACTACAAACAAAACTCAACTTTGAAGTCATCATCGAGGAGCAGCATCAGCAGGCAGCAGGCAGGCAGTAGCGGCACAAGCAGCAGCAGCAGGAACAGCAAAGGCGAGAGCAAAGAGAACGAAGGACGGAGCACGGAGCACCACGGACACGGACGGAGAACCAACGACAGCGAGGGATGCGCGGGACATAGCGATACCTAGGAACACGAGTACGAGCGAGACACCTGACGACACAGCGGCGAGCGAGGGATACAGCAGGGGAGATTCACAGGGACAGAGATGTGGATAAATCAACAGAAAGCGAGTGAGAGAGAAAGCAACGGAGGCGAGTGTTCGAGTGCCATTGAGCAGCGAAGGATGCACTGCAGCAGCCCCAGCGGAGGAGTGCTTGCAAGGAAACTCCTGACGGAGCCCTCAAGTAGGCGAGGACTGGCCTCGATGGCGCTCCTAGGTAGGAGGTGGAGAGTGCTTACGGAGCAGCCAGAAAGCCAGCCAGCCAACCAGCAAGCCATCCGGACCACAGATTCCCCCCAGAGACGACGATCGGCGAGTGATCCGATCGGTTTTCTTTTGTTTGTTGCCAACAAAAAAACACAAAAAAAAATACAAAAACAAACAAAAAACATTCAAAAACAACCACTCCCGCCCAGGACACGAATTTACCAAGTGGCTCACCTTCTAACCTTCTTTTGGCTTCCAGTGCAGCAGCCAAATCTTCAGCTCCTGTTCTAGACTTTTGATTCCCCGAAACCATTCACTTAGACCAACAGCTGTTGTACATTTCGCAAATCTTTCGCAACCTTTGTTATTCAAAGCAAAACCACAAAAAACAAAACAAAATACACTACAAGAAATCAACAAAAAAGAAAAAAAACAAAAAAAAAAAAGAGAAATCGAATCGAAATTCAAGAAACAAGAAACGAGTTCAAGAGAAGAAGATGGATCACCCAACATCTATCACATGGGAACGCTGACGCATGCAGCACTGATTGGAAATCAGATGACCCAGATCCAGATTCAGATTCAGAACCAAATGATAAGGAAATGCGTTGTGATCTTCCACCTTCCACTATACGAGTAGAGTATACAACATACAAAATAAACCCACATCCGCACCCAGAACCAGATCCAGATCCACAACATTAACGAATTGAAGGTCGAGATCAGAACAAAGATTTATATTATTGATGCAGTTCCAGAGATGCCTGTTAATTGTTTTTAAAACGATATGAAAATGGTATATTTTTTCTACATATTGTGAGTTAATTCTTCCCCACGTGCGACTCTTTGAATCAACAAAAGAAAAGGAAAAAAAGAAAGGAAACTCATTTTTTGTTTTGTTTTTGGAAATTCTCAATAAAGAATTTTAATTTCGTTCGCGAAAAACAAACTTGAAGGCGGCGTCTTTTTTTGGTGGTGGTCTAACATACGAGTATATACAGTTCTATATATATTATATATTATTAATGTATAAATAGTGGATGAACCATAATCATATAATATTTAGTTATATTATATATGGCTCTATGAGAGCCATTTCTGCATGCAAACAAATCGTTAGTTCCAGGTTATAGGTTGTATAATTTATTGAACAGAAGTTGGATTGTGACATTTTGATTGAACATTTGGTTTTCCAAAAAAGATACATACATGCCACAGTAGGGACAGACATCGTGCACTCCAGTGGATGTTTACAATAATTAATGGTGTTCGTTAAAATTAACATTTTGGCTTATTAAATGCAATACCATGAAAAACTAGATTAATTTAGAACATTTAACAAATTTTAAGCAGCATTGAAATTCATAGAATTCGCTAATTTGGCAATATGAAATCTATGAATTTCAATTTACAAAGTTTGATGAGTGAATTTAACATTATTTTGGGACGTTTTTGAATATATATTATATATTTACTGGTTTTCACGTTTTCTTAGTCTTGAAATTACCTGCAAGAGATTGTTTGACAATGTTATTGCATATTTTCTACAGATATATAAATATATTTTATTCCAGCTTTTTAAGTAATTACGCCCATTTATCCCATATATTTATGGGCTTTTTTTATAGAGATTTTGGCATACACAAATAAAAAAAAAATAAAAAAATTTTTAAGACTCCAAAAAACTGGAGATCTTTGATTTTATAATTTGTTGTTTAACAATTATGATAAAAATAATGAAGTGAAGTGACCCAACACTAACCTGAATGGGGGAACCCACAATCTGAATCCTAGGAGGCGATGTTTGATGCAGCTGCTCCGGCAAAGCTCGCTGGAATCTCTGGGATCATTTTACTGGCTGCCGACGCTGCCACACTGCCTCCAATACGCGACGGCTGGCTGGGAATCTGGTAGTTGTGCTGGTGGTGGTGTTGCTGTTGTTGTTGCTGCTGGGGCGGATGCTGCTCAAACTGCTGCTGCTGCTGCTGCTGCTGCTGGTGGGGAAAGCGCTCCTGAACATTGTGGATCGGCCTGAAGATGGAGGCCAGATCGAGCGTGTGCTCGAGGCGACGCGCCGAGGCAACGAACACGGCCTTCACACGCTCGAAGGTGGCGCAGTCGTAGACGGAGCGAGCCGTGTTGGACAGGTCAAAGGGCTCCTCGATGTTCAGCTCCTTCCACTGGTAGATATCGTTCTTGTGGCTCTTGGCCAGTCGGCAGGTGGAAACCGGGAGCACGCCGCCCGTGCGCAAGGAGATCGCATTATTGCGAAAGCTGCAAAAAGAACGACAGCCAGAATCAGAGATGATGGACGAAGGGCAACGATTCCACTCACTCAAAGCTGCTATAGTACTTGAAGAAGCCCAGCAGGTGCTCCCCCAGCGTCTGGCTATTGTGCGTCTGATACGGCTCGATGGGCTCGATCAGGTCCAGATCGAGGCAGTCCTGCTGGCTCAGCTGGAATCTCTCCGGGTACAGGGAGTGCAAGCAGGGCAGGACGTGCGGGGTGCAGCCGTGCTGCAAGTAGTGCAACACCATCAGCACCAAAGAGTAGCTGGATATGGTCATTCGCTTGGCGTCGTTGATGTCGTGGTACTGAGCCCAGAGCTTCACAATCACAACCAGCGGCCGGGTCCGCCAATCCACTGAGGGGTGGAACACGTAAGTAGGTGTGGGCAACCTTAGACTAGGAAGAACTCACATTGAGCATAGAGCTGCAGCAGATAGGTGTTCTTGATGCCCACGCAGTTGTTAAAGTTGAGATCCACTTCGATGCCGTTGCTGATGTCCTTGAAGCGCAGGATCGGCACCCTCGCCTCAATCAGATTGAAGTCCCGGAAAACCTCTGCAAACGAACGTTTACATTGGTGCGTTTCAAGTGGAACACCTCTTCCTCTTACCTGTATCCTTGAGCACGGCATTGAACAGAGAGAGTATGATCAGGGCATCGGTTCGCTTCTCATTGTGATACTGCTGCTGCTGGTGGTGGTTGTAGTGCTGGGGAAGCTGCGAGGTCACCTGGTCGGGCAGCAGGCACATGTCGATGTCCGAGGAATCCGTGCCAAAGCCGGTGATGGTCGAGCCAACCAGGCAGATGCGATACCGCTCAAACATGGGTTGCTGCATGTGTGAAATATGCGATTTAAGAGTTCTCAGGGATTATGATTATGAGATGACTGCTACTCACATTCATCCAGAGGCACAGATACCGCCAGAGCCGTATCTTCACTTTGAACTTTTTCTGCGTTTGCTGGGCGCTGCGGAACCTCTTCCAGATCTCCATCGACAGGTTGTCGTACTTGCACATGCAAATGAGCTGCTCTGGCTGGGCCGTGATCTCCACGTTGCGTGCCTGGGCCAAGTAGCGATCAGGAGGCATGACCAGATCCCCCCAGGCGCTGTTCGTCGGCGTTGGCGACGAGCCCGGCAATGTAGGTGGTGGCCGGTGTGTTCCAAACACAGGCATTCCATGTCCATGTAATTGAGAGTGGGTGTGCTGAGTCGGGATCGGAAGCAGGGGCGGTGGCGGGTGCGGATGCGGATGATGCTGGGGATGTTGGCCGCCGATCTCGGCTAGATGCGGGGACAACTGTCCAGGTCCAGGTAATTGAGCGCCGGGCGTGGGTGATATGGAGAGGTGTCCGCCGTGGCACAAACTTTGAGAGTATTTACGGGAGACGAAAAAGAATATAAGCTTTCAGATTGGATAATCCTGATCAGGAATGGAAATAAACGTACCGACTGCGGTTGTTGGAGCCACTCCAGTGAGATTCGCTTCCCAGCGATGAGGTGGAAAGTGCTGGCGAAACGGGCCTTAGGCCGACGGCATAAACGTCCTTGTTGTGGGGCGAACTGCCACTAAGGCTGCAGCTGGAGCCGAAGGAGGCCGGGTAGCAGGGCGAGCTGGTATGCGCCCACACGGCAGGAGGGGGCGTGGGAGCTCCCGGGTTAGAGTGCCCCTCTCCAAAGTGAAAGAAGACCTGCTGCGGGGGCTGAACATTGCCGCTCGGCGGGATGAGATGATGCTGTTGCTGCTGATGCGGTATCATGAAAGGCAATGCCAGGGGAAAACTGGGATTCGGGACCGACGACTGATCTCCGCTCGTACCACTGCTGGCCGCTGCCGCCGTAATCTCCTTGTCCAGCTGGGCGCAGCTGATCATGTTGGTGGGCGTGGTGGGCACTGGGGAGAGCAGGGTGTGACCAACACCGCCGCCGATCATCGCCAGGGGCGACGACACCAGCACATTCCGACCGTGGAGGGGAACCGAAACGGGAGCAGAAGCGGGCATGGAGCGCAACACGGGCGGTATGACACCTCCAACAGCGGGCGGCGTTGTGGCTGTCGTTAATGAGATACTCGGCTTGGCCAGCAGCGAAGGCTTGACGACTGGCGTCGATCCGGTGACTGATCCGGACCCTGTTCCCGCTCCCGCTGAAGCATCGCTAGACGCATGCATGTCCACATTGATGTAGGTGAGGTTGTAGAGGTTCTGGTGCTCCGCGGAGCCACCTTCCGACATCAGAGGATGGAAGTGGTACTGGTAATACCCATTATTCCCGCCCCCGCCCAGCATGCGACGGTGCATAGAATGGGAGTTGCTGCCGGCCTGGATATCGATTGAGTTCTGATGACCCGGATGCTGCTGATGTCTTGAGATGGATGCCTGATCTCCGGATCCCCCCGGCGGACTGTAGTGGGCCTTCTTGTTGACGCTGCAGTTGCCATTGCTGGCATGGCCACCATCGGTGTGCTTGCGCCGGAAATGGGAGCCGTTCATCCCGTGCGGATGTTGGTGCTGGTGCTGATGATGGTGCTGCTGCTGTTGCTGCTGATGATGATGATGCTGCTGATAGTTCTGGTAGGCGTACTGGGCATTACGGTAGCGTTGCTGCTGATAGCCTGCCCCTGCCCCTGCCCCATTTTGTTGCCGCGAAAAGTTGTTGTTGTTGTTACTGTTACCATTTCCACTCCCGTTACTGGTGTTGCTCTTGTTGCTATGCTGACTAACCGTCTCGCTGGTGTCGGGCAGGAGCTCTTTCTGCAGGAAGGAGGCGATGGTCAGTTGCTTGGGCTGGGGATAGTAGTACTGGTAGTAGTTGTGCTGCTGTGTGTTCTGGTATCCGGAGCTGCCGCGTCGGTTCTCAAATGTCAGCGACTGTTGCTGCTGCTGTTGATGCTCTGCGGCGGCTGCTGCTGCTGCTGCCGCTGCTGCGGCTGCTGCTGTTACAACTGCTGCCACCGTTTCTTTCTGAAATTTAAATAATTAAAAAACCTATCATTGCAAGTCCCACTAAAAAAATCTCCAATTGTTATCTATTGTTTTCCTAACTCGAGTTTGTTAAACTCAAATGATCCGCTTACATCTTTCACTTGATTGGCCACCTGCTGCGTGTAGTTGGTCTTCCAGAAGCTGAGTGGTTGCTGTCGTTGACGCTGCTTTGCCGGCTCCTGTGTTTGCTGATCCTGCCGCTTACCACTTACCTCCGCCAAAGTTTCCGCAACCTGGGGCTCTTTCGAAAGGCTCGATCGGGTTTCTGGGGGACTGATGCTGCTGGAAGTTTGCTCTATGGTAGATGCTAGTGTTACTGCTGGCTCCTCGGCAGCTTTTGTGTTCAAGGAGTCGGCACAACTGCGATAATAAGCAGCAGATATATCTGCTGAAGAGTTGCCCTTCTTGGTATTAGTACCACTAATATTATTATTGTTGTTGTTGCAGCTGGTATTATTATTATTATTAATGTTGTTGTTGCTGCTGGTGTTGTTGTTGTTGCTGTCGCTAAGCTTGCAATCAGACATTTGTTGCTGAATGATATTCCTATTCTTCATCAGTATATTGTTGTTATTGTTGCTAAGTGATTGCTGCTGTTGCTGCTGTCGCTGGTAGTAAGCAGATTGCTGCTTCTGCTGTTGCTGCAGGCTGTTGTTGCCAAAGTATTTCTTGCGGGCCATCGAGCTATTGTTGCCGTAGTGAATGGATGGATGCTGATGTTGCTTCTTGTTGGCATCGCCACTGTTGCTTTGGTTGTTGTTGTTGTGATAGCTTGTCACCTGGCGCAGCAGATTGGCCGTCTTGTTGTTGTACTCGGCAAACTTCAGGTGACACTGACCCGACTTGCTGGCCGGCGATCCGGCGGACAATCTTTGCCGGAACTCGATCTGTTGCTGTTGGGACTGCTGCTGCTGTTGCTGCTGCACGGGTGTTGCTGCCGTCGTGCTGCTGCCGCTGCCGATGCTGTCGGCGGCAACGTCTGTGGAAAAGATCTTCATCTCGCTGACTACTCGGGTGGCATACATTGAGATGGGGATCGGGATTTCCCACAAGGTTATTCTTGCTTTCGTGGCGCGAGTTTTGGGTATAAAAAATTGCTCGGCACGTTGACTTAGGTCTAGCTTTAAGTTAGGCTAAAATTATGTTTATTTTTGTAGTTTTCTTTTTCGTGTTTTGTAAACAATTTTGTAATTTTTTTTTTGGTTATATAAATATTGTATTAGGTTTTTTTGTATTTTATTAAATTTTGTTTGTTTTTTGTTTTTTTTTTTGTATTTTATTTTTTGTATTCCTTTTTTCGGATGTATTATTAGTTCTTTTATTTCAGATAGTTTTTTATAATTACGCTAGTGTCCGGGACTTTTCACTTTTTTACGACCGCCAGTGTAAAGTACCGTGATTTTCCTTCGTTTCTTTTTGTAGGCAAAGACATACACAACACTTGTGGTCTCCTTCTCGTTCACTTCACTTCACCTCTCTCTCTCTATCTCTCTCGTTTTGTTGGGTGCGATAGAGATAGGTCGCCAAAGATCCGTTACATTCAGGGGAAGCCGAATATAATAAAGATGCCCCGGCAACTGCGAAAAAGAGAGAAAATTAAAGAAATGACGTTAGATGAGAAAGGAAGGAGAAGAAAATACAAACCGAATAATTCTAGCAGGCTCTGGTATAAATATTATCCTCTGGGCCCGGACCAAAACGGTGCTTTATCTTGTTGAGCGCCTTGCGCACTGCTCCGCTTCCATTAGATTCCAACACACACTTTCCACATTAATTGAAACATTCATAAAAAGGGAAACTAAAACTGCGCTTCCAGGGCGGATTATCGTATCACTTTGAGATCGGTTGGATCTTATTTCAAAACGAAAGTTGACCGATCTGCGTGGATTTGATCTTTGGAAAATCTTTCTTCGTTTATTGACTGCCTACACATACAGCTACTTAGTTAGTAAGATGGTTAGTTAGGGTTTAATGGGTAACTGAACGTCTCCACCGGGCGATTTAGTTTTATACGGTCGTTCCCGTCGCCGTTGCCGTAGATTAGGGATGTACGATATACAGGATATATCGAAATCATCGATGTTTGTCATTTCATTCGATATATCGAAGTAACAAGGCCAAATTTAAAAAGCTTTTGGGAAAGTGTAAGGGACGTTTTAACTTCACTTTAAAAAATCCTATAGGAACAATCAGATGTAATACATTAAATAATAGCTCTTATTTTCATCTTTTCTAGTTATAATTACCCAATTCCTTCTCTTACAATAGCACACATTCAAATCAAACAAAGAAATTCAATTTTATTTTAATTTTAGAAGTCAACAACTTGGGCCTCGGGCCCAGGTAACCTCGAACGTAGCTGCTAACTAGTAACAACTATCTAGTAACCACTAACTAGTAGGCATTGAGGAGCGATTTCCAAAACAGTCGTGCAGGCAGCAAGGTGTCCCGTCCAACGCAGGTTTTGTGATTTAGCCTGTTCAAATTGGGATATAGAATGGGAAGAAACATACATTTAGTCTTCATAATAAAATATTAATATTTTCATAATTTAAGGTTCATAATCGCAATGTTTTATAAACTTCTTTAGACCACTAATATCATTAAATTGCTACCATTTTATGGTTACTAAGTGGAGAAGGAATTTAGTGCTATTGGTAATATTATTCTTTAAGTTATAATTTCAAATATTCAAAAGCATTTGAGTTTCTAAAATGCTTTTTTTCTACCCAACTATTTTGATTAGGAAATTATCCAAATTATTGATCGCTCCTTCCTCGATCTTCTACCTCTATGGAATAAAAACCAAAACTCACAGGAAGTTGGCGTGTTGCAGGCGCTCCAGGTAGCCAGACGTGGCAACGGCGGGAAGAAAGATCTTGCGCACTACTCGCGGCACCTGATCCTGGAGCTGCCTGGCCAGTTTTAAGTGCGTGTTGGCCGAACTGGCCACCTCGAAGATGCAGTCCTCCACGCCCTTGTCGTCGCTGCGGCCGCGGATGATGCGCTCCTGACTAACGCCGTGTCGCACGAGCACCTCCAGCGGCACGCAGACCGACTGCTGTCGTCCGGTGTGAGGAATGGCCCGCAGAAGGGTGGCGATGCCCTGGGCCTTGCCCAGGTGCGAGGCGGCATGGTCCACTTGGACGTCTTGCACGCCGGCCACCTCCACCAGTAGGTGCAGCATCGATGAGAAGGCCTGATCGGCGTACTCCTCCAGCTCGCGCAGCGACTGAAAGGCCTGGTTGGTCGAACGCTCGCGGGCCGTGACCAGGCGGCGCAGATACATTCTGTTCAGCTTGCGGGCGCCCAGTGTGCGCTTCAGTTCGCGCAGCACCGGTTGATCCTCCACGTAGGTGCGCTGCGAGTCCTCCGCAAAGCACTTATCTATGGAGTCGTACCAGAACTTGAGGCGCAGCTTGCCAATTTGCGGTTCGACACTCTAGAGCGGAAAAGAAACATTTCGTTATATAAACTCTGAAAGTGCCTTTTCAAAGCACCTAAAATTTTATGAATTCAAAGCTGTGGTAAATCTGGGCTATATTAACCTATAATATAGACTATCCCTAAAGGTCTAAATCACTAGTTTTATGTCATAAGAAATCACTTTGAATCAATCTTTCGATGCACCACTCACATGGCCGCTGACCGATCTGGAAATCTCCACATTGAAGGCGCGCAGGGCGAAAGCAGCTCGTCGCAGGTCCTTGGGCAGCAGCAGGGTGCTCAGGTAGTTCTCATGGTCGTATTTCCTGGTTAAAACTCATTGATTATAGCACTCAAATTCGGCATTGTAATACTCACTCCACCAGGGACATGCAGTGCTTAGCCCCGTATCCGTTTTTCTCCGCCTCTTCACCCTCTTTGGGCTTGGCCTGCTGCTGGTTACTTGCATATCGGACCGAGCACTTTCCGTTACCGGCATTAAGTAGGAAGTAGTTGCTCCAACTTCGCACCAGGAGCCGCATCTTATTATTTGAGCGCTCTTGGAGCTCTTAATTTCTCAATTAAACAGATGTTGGGTGGCGTTGCCAGATCGATTTAGTTAGGGCCACAAGCTGATGGCCAGTGCTGGGCAATGCGCAATTATCTTATACGAGTATCTTAAAGATCGTAATGGGCGGCTGAGAGGCTTAAAAATCTTATAAGTTCGAAAACTTCGTTAAAATTTTCTTTGCAGAAAATCTGTTGCATTTTCAATTAGAAGAACCTTTCTTAGAATATATTTATTGTATGTTTATTTTCTTAAATATAACTCAAAACATGATGCGATTCAAAGGATCTTAAAAACATATTATTTGATTAGTTGGATATTGTGCCAGTTTAAAACTCGTTTGGTATCCCTTGCTAAACGTCCGAAATCGAAGGGGCAAGCCATTTGCATATCTAATGTAATATATTCTTGTTATACCTAACATTTCTTACACAAATTTAGTTCGCCCTTCAATGCCATAGCCAAACAGAAAGGAAGCCAGACCTTTAGATTTCGTTAGGACATCTTAAGATTACAATCGATCTAGCTTATATCTCAAGTCAAACGAAGGCCAAATGAACACAAAATTGGATACCAGGAGAAGGGTGGGAATTAAATGGGTTTTTAAGGTTCAAAAGTGATTCTGTTCGACTTGGCCCGTCATCCCCAGGGAATCTATCCACAACAACCGCCGGTGCTGCAGTTCTGTGTGGGCTGCGTTTGGATGCGTCCGATGCGTCGGTTGGGTCTTAGTCCACCTCCTCCACCACCGCCACCTCCACCGCCGCCGCCACCGCCTCCTCCGCCCCCGCTGCTACTGCCCCAGCCACTGCTTCGGCGAGAGTCTCTATTGCCATCCTCACTGTTGAATGGAGCCAGGAACGACTGGAACCTGGAGGAAGAACTTTCTGCATTACAACACTCTTTGAGCGGATTGGATTGGCAAGCACTTACAACTGCTTGATGGCGAACCAGATGCCTACGAATATGGCCAATATCCGCCTTAGGTCCCAAGGACGCTTATCCCAGAGCTTGCCATCTTCAGAATAAAGCGAAACAGTAAGGTCAGTTGAATATTAAATACCCGCTCACGTATCCTTGTCCACTCACTGTGATCCACGTACGCCATGCTGCAGTCCAGCAATTATCTTGCTCGCCTCAATTTATTGTGAAATGTTCGAAATCTGGGCCGAAATATTTCGTTTGTACACAAAACTTGACGTGGTGTTAGGGATGGACAAACTGTGACTCCGAAAGGGGAATTTAGTTCACTCACGACATATCGGTTAGAGAGTTCCAGAAAACTATCGCAAGCTGATTTTTTTGAATAATTTTGTTAATTCAAATTACGCTGAGGCAGCTCGCCCCTGACATAATTAATTTTTCTGTTTATTATTTCTGATTTGTTTAAGTTGCCCAGTTAGGTATCAGTGCACCTATCTTTGTTACCATTTCGTTATTTCAAATTAAAATAAAAAAAAATATTTAAAATCAACAAAAATTGTACATTATACTAGAAATAACACTGGAAACCTATTTTATTTTGTTAACAAAATTGTTATTAAATTTGTTCTGTTTATTGATAAACAAGAAAATGCATAACACCCAATAGCAAACCTATAACTACAATCGAGCTAGTTGGTATATTAAAGGGCGACTGTCGCCGAAACAGGGACCCAGACATCAGCGATCCATCGGTCAGCAGTAGTCCGACCATTTCTGGTTTTAAGAGTACCGCGTCATTGGCGCCACTGGAGGCGAGATGAACTGCGATGCCGGGGCCTTTGGGGGATTCTGTTTGGCTAGGTCGTCCTCGGAATCGCGCGACATCCGTCCAAGAGTGGGGGACTGGACATCGCTACTATCCTCATCCGCCCGAAGCAGGTACATTGCAGGACATCGACGATTGTATGCGACCGATCCGGCGGTTAGGTCTCAATCCTCCTCCTCCTCCACCGCCGCCTCCACCTCCACCACCACCTCCTCCGCCTCCTCCTCCGCCCCAGTTATTGCCACCCCACTGGTTACCTCGACGGCCATTGGCGTTGTTGCCAGTGCTGTTGAAGGGAGCCAAGAAGGTCAGGAACCTAAGGGTGAACAGATTGCATTAGGTGGACTGCAGGTAGAAACGAATCACAGTGAAACCTACAACTGCTTGATGGCAAACCAGATCCCCAGGAAGAGCTCCACTATGCGGGGCCAGTCCCAAGGACGCTTCTCCCACACGCGGCCACCTGCAACAAACGAACCAAATACAATGAAAACTCCATAGTTGCGATCGAGATCTCCATTCACCCACTCCGGTCGATGTACACCATGGTTCCGCCCAGAAATCATGCACCTGCAAAACGGGAAAGTGCGTTTCCGGAATTCTATTGCACTACGTTAAACTTCCTACGAATTTTGTATACAAAACATGACGTGTTTAGGGATGGGAGAGCTGCATGACTCAGTCACTGTTTCCGAATAACATCTGGTCACTGTTTACAAATAACATCTGGTACTGTTTACCTTGGGTTTTTTGTTATGTTCTGGTGAATTCTTATTCCAAGAGGAATGTTAATACGATCTGATTGAATACCAGAGGAATATTTATTATTAATCCGGTTAAAGCCACTCAAACAGAATCTGTTAACCAATAATTAATCATAATTGTCGTGGGAAATAAGTAAAAATGGAAAACCAATTAACCGATATACCGATAGTGCCATCTCCAGCGCTTTGCAGCACTGCTACGTCGTTATCCAACACTGTGGCCGGACGTCCGAGTGTTTTGGAAGATTCGTTTGTGTTGTAAATTATAAAAACAAGAGGAGTAGCTGGACAGGCACAGTCTTCCCCAACAATTGTGTGTTCCTGGGCTGAGGAATACGAGAGTGCGCCGCTTGACTCTGACACTGAGGACGTGGGCAGCTGGAAGCTGCAAATGCAAGGCTACGGTAAATACTAGCCAAAGACTGGTCAACAAAAACAACAACGGGAGGAGGAGGAGCAGCAACAAAAACAAATCGGTGGTAAGCCAGGTGAGTCCTTGCGAATGCGGAGGAGCATTTAACCCGGAGCAACTAACCCGTGCTGGGCCGGGCTGGGCAGATACTCGTACTAACCAAGCTTGCTTCTCCCGCCGACAGCCCAAGTCCCCCTGAATAGCATTCCACTGCAGCTTGCTAAAAATAGAAGTGTCTGCCATTGACGATAGAGATGCATCATCATCTATGTTAATCGCTAAATAGCAGAGGAGTGTCACCACAAGCCCCATAAAACGTAGACCGCGTGGAGGATTGAACCCTTCCAGAAGGATTTCCCCCACATCCACATCTAACACCACCTCCACCCAATTTGCGTGTCTTTGACTATTTCCGATTCTCTCCGCTTGTGGGTGTGTTTTTTCGGATTTCTCTGTGTTTTGTGCGGGTGTATCTGAAACCGGTTCTATTCTGTTGGACAGGCGAAAGATACTCGTAAATACGGAATTTGTATATATTTTGCACTTTGCTTTTGTCAACAATTTATGGAGCGACTTGACCTTTGCTGTCCACATGTTGGATGCAGTTAGCCCGTTAGCCCGGGGCTCCATTCCTACCCATCGTCTCAGTTGTGCAATTCACAAAAGTCATATCGAAATAAGAGTGTGTAGATTGGTATAAATACATCTTTCAAATTCCATTTAAAATCATAATTGCAATTTTGTAGCTACCCAGCTACCCAAAAAGTGAAAAAGTGATTTCCCTCCACATTACTCTTCCCCAAAAAGTCCAAGAAGTATTCCGTCAGGGTCTACTAATTTCCGTTGGTGTGCATTAGTTTATAGTTCTCGGTATATAAGATTCCTGGCCAAGAAGTGTACTTACACATGCGGCGTGTTCGATTCGCATAGAAAGTATACAAATCAGCCAAGGTGAGGAGCAATTTCTGTGCCAGATTGATGTAGCACAGTGGTCACGCTTACCCATGATTCCATCCAAATAATCAATTACTACTACTTGTATTTTAGAATTTGATTTCAAGTATTATAAATTGTGGAGTTTACAAATAATTCTTATATATGTTAGAAGTAGTATGACGAAGATTTGCCAATAACATAAAATTCAGATTTTCATTGCTAGTTATTATTGTTATATGTTTGAGGATGAATAATTTCCAAAACCTGTTAGAATTAGAAAGTTCACATTTTGTTGCAATCAAAAATTGTTTGAATTAAATTAGTGATCCCAGTTTGCGAGACCCGAGAACACTGTGCAACGTCACATCTCGCTGCACGCCTATTTGGGTAATCAGTTTATTGTAGCCGATGCCGTTTGGTGTCTAGTATCTGTATCTGAGTTTGGTTAGCGCGCCAGCCGCCGCCAGTCAGCTACTCAGCTACTCAGCCAGGCAAGCCCCGAACCAAGTTTGTGTGTTCCATTCTGTTCTGCCACCGCTGGCCTCTTCGCAGTTTGTTTTCAGTAATCGGCAAACAACGCGAGCGTACGCATTTCTGCCCACTGGCTCAACGACTATATATTTCCCTCTGACATCATTCGCGATAGAACTCGAGTGTGTGCCCGGGATTCCGATTCTATATTCCAGTGTGTGTGTGTGTGCTTCTGTTTCTTTTTTTTTTTTTTTTTTATTTGCCTTCTNGGTTAATTTGCCTTCTTGGAGCGTCGTGAGTCGAGAGCTTATTCTGAATCCAACGCTCTTTTCCCGCTGCCGCCAGACACCGAGCGTTATGCCTGGGAACCGGCGCCGTTGCGCAGACGCCCAGAAAGTGAAAAAAGTGCCGAAGGAGCCGCGAACGAGCCAAGGACTCGCTGCCACGGAGGAGAACAGCCTCTGATACCACACAGGAGGAGCAGGAGCAGGAGCAGGAGCAAGAGCAAGAGCGCAGGAGCGGGCACCGAAAAGAAAACTAACTCTAAGACACTTACTTCGCTCGCGCCGGCCCCTCATAATCCCCAAAATGTATTCGGCGGGTAAATAATTCAATGCGTAAACAATTCCAATTCCAATTCCATCATCTGCACTCGTTCCCCTTCGCCCGTTGTCATGCAAATTGTGTTGTATACATTAGACATATATATGCTTTGGATCGCCCAACTTGTTTCATTTCGCTGTATCCGAGAGAGCACCCATTCTGGTTGGTCTCTGTTAGCTGTTAGCTGTATTGTTTTTGGATTTGTGTTAAGCCTGCTTTTGTTTCGTTTGGTTTCGTTTCGTTTTGTTTGGTCTCGTTGGGCTCTGCACGTCTGCCCATTTGCCCATTTGCCCATTTGGCAGTGTCCGGCGGAAGCAGTTGATCACCAGTGGCGGAGACAGCCGCAGAGACACCACCCCGTGCATTCACCCATCGAAGCACGACTCGAAATTCGTTCATGGTTCACTAGATACGCGTATCTCGTTGCGCAGGGCAATTATGTAATTGACCGAATTTAAATGAACGCATGAGCGCTGGACACCGTTTGGTTGCCAGAGGCTACGCCACAGCCCAGCTGCCTCACGATAAGTTCACTTCATCCGCACTATCACGCTTACTCCGTTATCGGAATTAATGGGCTTATCGGTAATTAATACGTGAGGGAGCGACGACACTGAAGGCCCACTAATTTATTCCCAACCAAATTGGGTTCATAATCTAATTGAATATTTGAATATTTCAATGTTGACTTCGCGCCTTCCCCATAGATTAAAGCTTACAACTTGAAGATTATTTTAAATTAGGTTTTAAATAATACATTTTTAGAACTAACATTTTAACTAAACAAATATTTATTATATTATGGGAAAACTAAAAAATGGTGATAAATAATCGAAACCATTTCAATTAATCATTAATGGAAACTCTCTTAGCAACTCATTTCTTTTATATTCAATTTAATTTGTGGGATCTTATTCAAGTAAATTATGTTCGAAGGAAAGTTTCGATTTATTCCATTAACTTGAACAATCTTTTTGTTGTTGATTAACTTGTTGTATATTTACTTTTTGAAACACATCGCTTTATAGGGAAAAACTTGTTTAACCAAGTAATTGACCGCACTGGACCTTCAAGCGCTTCCCAGAATCCATAAATTGTTTACAAGAATTATAACTTCTTTGGCTGTCAACATTTTGAACGCCTTTTTCATACATTTTATAGTAACTTACATCTGTAGTATTTTTTTTTAGATTTTCGTTCTTGTCCATTTTCCATTTTAAACTAAATTGGAAGCAGATCCTTTTGGTTTTCGACATATTCCGCAATTATCAAGCTCACCTTTATTTGTTAACAGCTTAACAAAACATTCACCTGTGCAATTTAAAAGCTATTACTAGTACCAATGCACCAATTAACCAATCACCACCTCCATCGCCTGTCATCCGAACACACTGACCACTCACCCGCTCTGCTGTGAGCGAGCCACCCTAGACAGTCCAACTAATCGCTCCCTGCCCTTCGTTGCAGTCCGTACGCACGACTACGACTATCCCGAATCGGAGATGGACGAGCGGGAGAGCCTGTATTTCGACACCATCTCCCTGGCGGACTCGGAGGCGGCCGCTGCTGCAGCCCACCGCAAGTCGCTGTCCCAGTCGCGGAACACCATCTACCACTCGGCTGTGGATCTGGCCGGCGAGGACTGGCAGGGGCGTGGCAGCCTGCGCCTGGGCAGTGGAGCTGCGGCCGAGCATGCGGCTCTGGCCTGGCAGCCCGGATATCGCCAGTCGACGGCACTGGAGCACCTCAACGGATTCGGAGGAGGTGGTGATCAGACGGACGCCGTCATTGCCGCCCAGATGCTGGCCCTGCACAACGGACGCGGTCACCTGCCCACTGGCATTGGTGTGAGCGGAGGCGGAGGCGGAGGAAACGGAGCAGGAGCTGGAGCTGGAGGTGGTGACGATGAGGTCTCTAGACGTCTTTTAAGAAATAGTAGCACCGTTTCTAATAAAGATAAGAAATTGCCAATTACATACTCCCAGTGGAAATCGAGGGTAAACAACAATAGTACAATAGTACCATACGATCCGAATCAAAATCAAATTCAAATCCAATTACCTTCCACAACGAATTACGCACCCCCAACTGCAGGACACGCCACTGCATCGGCCCAAATCAATTCAAACCAAATCAATTCAAATCAAATCAAAGCTACCGCTTTTGCTCGGCTTGCGCTCTTTCAAATATCCATCGCACGCATCTCGATTTCCATAGCCATATCCATCTCGATCTCCGATCTCCGATCTTCACCATCATGTTTTGTCTAGATATTGTTGTGGTTGTTGACTCAGCACACACCCATTGCCATTGCCATTGCCACTGCCATTGTCCATGTCCATAATCAGTCATCATTCCACCCACCCATTGTTAGTGCCATCATCTGCAAGCTTTCATTTGGGCTCATCAGGTAGTTGATGTGGAGCAGAGGTCGCTAAGGAGCGGGGGAATACTTCTGTGTAGGATCATTCTTTAAGAACATTTCAAAATAGTCAGATCTTAGCTATACGTATTATATATAATATTTAATATATCTATTTACGTCTTGATAGTTAATACCCTGCTATTGAATATTGATATAGATTCTGAATATCCTCGAATATAAGTTAGTAGCTCTAGTTAATCTCGATATTTACCATATGATTAATATTTGTATTTATATATCCTCTCCTAATTAACATTATCTTCTGAGAATCCTATTTTAACAGTATCATATTAACATCCCATAGAACGTGCAAAATCGATCAATTAAATTAGGTAACTTGCTAAATTCCTTGCTCCAGACGGGTTTCTTTGTGATCACAACGAATTCCCAGTTAGCCAGCGACCACTGTTTACACACTTCTCACATTACTAGCTGCCACTGTTCTGCTGTTTACAATAATTCTGCACTTTATCAAGTTCTGGCCGCCTTCTTTCACGCTCTCCTTTGTTTTTTGTTTATTTGTTTTTTCTCTATTTCCTATAGTTTGCTTGCGGGATTGGGTATGAACACTTCTTTCGATTTATATACTATGTTATATACGTATCGTTAATGTAATTTAATATGGAGCCCGGTAGTACCGGGCGACTGTGGAGTTGCATATACCGATTCCCTCATATATGCATTGCAAGTGGTGCCTGCAGTCCTCGTCGAGGAGTCGAGTCAAAGATCGCCCCAATATCAAGTCAGTTGGCTCTCTCGGCCACACGGCATCGGTTGTTTTTTTGTTTGTCGCTCCCCAATTTTCACGATGATGCTTCTGTGCTGCCTGCGCTACGGAGAGGAGGACTCCGCCCCGGTGGAGGGGGTAACTTTCCGGGGACACTCAGAACGCAATCAGAACAGTGATGGAAAGTTAGCATCTCAGGGGTTTCATCTTGGTTTTAGGTATCTGTGAGATTAAACAAAATTATTCCTGGTGATAAATGTAACTTCTGTAGTTGAAAGCTTTGAGATATGAGCACCTAATACGACCTAAACCAGGTGAGACCCTAGTGCTATCTTCGCCATCACTGGCCAAGGGGACTGGACAAGGGGAGTGCAGGCACTCGAGCACCCACACGCTTTCTTTCCGTCTAGATAAGCAAATGTATTTTTAAGATCGCTCTCTCTCTCTGGCGCCCTCCAGGGGTGAGTCATTCGTAGCGATGCTAAATCCACTCTCTCCCACTCTCACTCTCCGCGCTCCCAATCTCTGGGGGGGATCTTTCACAGACCTACCGCCGCTTCGACGATGGCAAGCGGAGCGTGGACTTCGTGCTGGCCTACAACGGCGAGGACCAGGTGGAGGAGCATCGGCGCAAGCGCGAGATCTTCGAGGCGAATCTGCGGCGCGAGGGCCTCCAGTTGGAGCACAACAAGGTGCAGCGGGTGCACTTCATCAAGATCCATGCGCCCGCCGAGGTGCTCTACCGCTATGCGGAGATACTCAAGATCAAGGTGCCGCTGAAGCCCATTCCCGGCCAAGAGCAGATCTTCGCTGAGTCGGCGCACGAGTTCAAGTCCTGCTTCACGCGGATGTGCCGCAGCCTCTTCAGCTCCGTGCAGCTGAACACGGAACTCTTCCCGGAGCGGGAGCCCCGCATCCATCTGGAGTTCGCGCGCAACTACCTGGAGCTGTACGACACGGAGCACCCGAACTTCTTCGACGCCAGCACCCGCTACTCCATCATCAATTTCATTCTGCAGCGCCAGCACTTTGTCGAGGGCGAGGAGACGGCCGACAACCTGGGCATCGAGAAGCTCGTCCAGGATGGCATCTACACCTGCGCCTACACCCTGCACGATGTAAGTAGCAAGTCTTTATGTTGGGATTGTTTAATCTAATTTCCATTCCCATTTGCAGAAGGATGATCGGGATCGTCTGCTCAAGGAGTGGGCCAACGTCACCAAGTGGAAGAAGTAAGAATAATTCATTAGATTTTGTGTTTATGAAACTCTTTGGTTGCCAAGTTCTGGGAAATGTAGTCGGGCTCTAGAAGCCTTGCAAGCATGAAAGGATCGAGTTTCCTTACGTTCAGTTAAATCAACAAAAATTCAGAAGATTCATTAAAGTAATCCAACTTTAGTTGCTTTCTATATGCTTGATATATGGTATCCAAACATTACCTATTATATTTATGTTATGTGTCTCACTTTCTAATGGCTTCCGTAAAAACTTCAATGTGAGTGAGGGGTATCTCCATGAGGACTTTTCCAACTATAGCCTTATTTTTCATGATTATTTGTATATCGAATTATATTTAAAAATTGGCTTTTTAATTTTTTTTTTTTTTAAAGAATTTAAAGTGTTTAATTAACTCTCGTGCCAATCTTATCCTGCAGCCTGCAGCCGCTGGACCAAATCAAAGACTACTTCGGTGCCAAGGTGGCGCTGTACTTTGCCTGGCTGGGATTCTATACCCAGATGCTGATACCCATCAGCGTGCTCGGGTTGCTCTGCTTCCTGTACGGCTTTGTGACGTGGAGCCACGATCCGATTAGCAGGGACATCTGCGGCGACAACGGGACAATCATGTGTCCGCAGTGCGATCGCAGCTGCGACTACTGGCGCCTAAACGAGACCTGCACGTCTTCCAAGTTCAACTACCTGATCGACAACAACATGACGGTGGTGTTCGCCCTGGCGATGGCCGTGTGGGCGGTGGCCTATCTGGAGTTCTGGAAGCGCTACTCGGCGGGCCTGGTGCACCGTTGGGGATTGACCGGCTTCACCCATCACGTGGAGCACCCGAGGCCGCAGTACCTGGCCAAAATATCGCGCTCCAGGAGGCTGGCTGGCAAGATGGCGGGACAGGAGGAGCATGGCGAGGGCAAGAGAACGGCGCTCGACCCGGATGTGCCCTTCTGGAGCATCAAGTTCCTGCCCAACTTCACCAGCTACAGCATCGTGGTTTTGTTTGTGAGTGCCTCGAACCGACAAGAGCTCCATCTCCAGTAGCTCACTCTTCCACTTGTCCACCCAACAGATTTGCATATCAGTGATCGCCATTGCGGGCATCATTATCTTCAGGATGGCGCAGCGCGCCTCGCACAGCATCCTGGGCAGCGAGAACTCGATGACGTTCAAGGTGATGATCCTGCCGATGACGGCGGGCATCATCGATCTGATTGTGATCTCCCTGCTGGACCTGGTCTACTCCAATCTCGCCGTGAAGCTGACCAACTACGAGTACTGCCGCACCCAGACGGAGTACGACGAGAGCCTGACCATCAAGAACTATGTGTTCCAGTTTGTCAACTACTACTCCTCGCTCTTCTACATCGCCTTCCTCAAGGGCAAGTTCGTCGGCTATCCGGCCAAGTACAATCGCGTGCTGGGCTTCCGCCAGGAGGAGTGCAACCCCGGCGGCTGCCTCATGGAGCTCTGCATGCAGCTGGTGATCATCATGGCCGGCAAGCAGGTGGTCAACGCCATCGTGGAGATGCTCATCCCCTACCTGATGCGCACCATCAAGGAGCTGAGCTACCGTCACGGCTGGTACAAGAGCCACAAGGACAACCGCCTGGTGCCCTACAACCAGTTCACCGAGGACTACAATCTCCTGCCCGCCGAGAACAACTCGCTCTACGCAGAGTACCTGGAGATGGGTGAGTAGTGCGCCTTCCCTTCGGCTTCCGATCTCTTTTTACTGTATTCTGCAGTTGTCCAATACGGGTTCATCACCCTGTTCAGCCTGGCCTTCCCGCTGGCCCCGCTGCTGGCTCTGCTGAACAATGTGCTCGAGGTGCGTCTGGATGCCATCAAGATGCTGCGCTTAATGCGCCGCCCGGTGGGGATGCGGGCGCGCGACATCGGCGTCTGGCACAACATTATGACCGTCGTCACCCGGATAGCCGTGGCCTCAAGCGTGAGTCTCCAAAGATGCCAATTTATACTTCTGGTCTAATAATAATTGTTTTGTCCAGGCAATGATAATCGCATTTAGCACAAATCTCATACCGAAAATCGTCTACGCCGCTTCCGTGGGTGATCCCGAGCTGAACAACTACCTGAACTTCACGCTGGCCGTGTTCCACACCAAGCACTTCAAGGTGGAGCCGCTGCTGGGTGGCAGTCAGTACTCGAATATGACCGAGTGCCGGTACACCGAGTTCCGGAATCCGGAGTATCCCTACAAACGGCCCATGATCTACTGGAAGATACTGACGGGTCGGCTGGCCTTCATCGTTATTTACCAGGTGCGTTGCGAGTCAGGCTGTGAATGGTGGGTGCAATTATCTAACCCTTTCCCTTGGTCCGCCAGAACATCATCACCATGCTGCAGGGCATCCTGCGTTGGGCAGTGCCGGATGTCTCCGGACGCTTGCTGAAGCGCATTAAGCGCGAGAACTTCCTGATACGCGAGCACATCATTGAGTACGAGAAGCAGCACGCCATGCAGCAGGCTCAGGCCCAGCTAAAGCCGGAGGCTGGATCCGCAACCGGAACCGGAATTGGGACTGTGACTGATACCGAAGCCGGAACCGAGCTGCGCCAACGCCCCAGGGAGAACAACGGACGCGGAGATGGTGACGAGGACGCCACCTCGTTCGTGTGAGGATCGGCTTGGGGCATGTGGAGGCGAGGGAAGCTGCGTGTGCATCCGATCCGACCCGATCCGATCCGGTCATTCCTTGGTTTCTCCTCCAAACCCGTAGTAGTTAGCTTGCGTACCTTTGTACATACAAACATACTATATATATGTAGGGATCGACCGTTCATTGTTATCGCTTCGTACTTAAGATGATTTTTGTACTGTTCGCATTGGAAATGCTCAACGAATTTGGGTGACGAAGCCGCCCCCAACCCCCAATCCCCCAGGTCAAGCGATTGCATTTTTATACACACACACACACACTTTTGTATTGCCCCTTGAGTTTGTTTTTGTGCGGACAATTCGTTTCGAGTATTTGCATTTGTATAGGAGATGCACGCAATTCCGGTCAGGAGCCAAGCAAACAGAACGGAGCCATCGTCCCGTAGTTTCCCATCGTGGCCAAGTCGCTTTAGCAGCACACAAGAATACAGTTAATAGATATATATTTTGAATATTTTTACATAGCTCGGTGCAGCCCATGGAATGTTAACTTCATTTCGAAGTCTTGGAACTTACTCTTAGAACTGGGTTATCAATTAGATACTCGTAAAGCTTCGATTTTGAGTTGGGAGCATTTTTATATATATTATGACCATTTTTTATGTGAAGACAACGAATATAAAAAGCTGATTTATATTTTGCACCGCCTTAATTAAACCAAAAAAAAACACAAGATATAAAAAAATCGAAATGGGGGTTTCCTTGTTGTAAGATGGAGTCAACATTTCATGAGCCAATCGGAATAATGCTGCACTGCGCCAGTTTTGATACGTCCAAAGTGCATTAAAAACGAGTATTTATGATTTGTGTCCCAACGGAATCGGTTGGTAGTTATGTATTTATATGTACATGCCTTTGGTGATGATAGATCACGAACGAAACGAAAACGAATTATATACGAGTACACCACAAACTGTGTGCAGAACACTGAAACACTACGAAACAATCCAATGTACCTTTACAATGTTACCCACAGCCGAAAAGCGAGCTCCAAACTGTGAGCTGCGAGCTCCGAGCTCCTACCTCCGAACTCCTCCATCGGGGTTCGGGGTCCAGCCTCTCCCTCTGATCCATTTTTTATTGGATTGTTGATTTTGCCAAGCGAGAGCATTGCACATTGCGTAATATTTTGTACAACTCTAAATGCTACTTACCCGGTACATACACAGATAGTGAATTGTTGTTTTGATATAACATATTTATACGATAATAACAATAACTGCTCCGGTTACGATTACGATAGAGATTAAGCCCAGAAAGCAGAAACGAATTGTTGTGTTGTGTGCTGCCTGCCTGCATCTGAGTTAAGAACTAACGAATAAAGAAGTATTACAATTTCACGAATGATGTTTCAACTGGAGTATTATAATTAGTATAGTGTAACAGGGAGATGTCCACCAACCCCCATAGGGAAGTGCATCCCAAAGTGGGCTTGGACTCCGGAGAGGTAAGCTGGCGATATTGATAAGATATTGTTTTGTCGAATCATAACCGGATGCACTCGGCGTTATTCAATGGAGCTCGATTGGGAGGCGATTAAAGCAAATCAATTGGAACGCTGCCGGGCAACATTCAATTGCCAGTGACACCATTGCCTCATGGTACGAGCCGAGCACTTGCACCCCCACGGATTATAAACAATTGAGGCGTATCTGCAGTGGAAAAAATACTTATGATTTTTATTTTGCATATTTTTTAGATTCGGAAGGAAGAATAATTAAATATTGATATAAACAATAATTAGTGATAACCAAGAGTTGGGCAAGTTAGTTGTTGTATTGTATTGTTAATTGAATTTTAAATATTTAAAACAGCAAAGCATTTTATAATTGATTCTTCATCAAACCCAAAGGGAAAGGGACTTGCATTGAAAGGGTGATTCGATGTCTTTTCCCTCAGTGCAGGTGACACACATTTCCGCCAACTGGCTGCTGGCTAATGTAATTTGAAATGTGTAATGCAATGCAATCCCCCAGCCCAGTCCCAACACAATCCCACCCATGGGGCAGACCTTCCACCCACCAACACCGCATCCCCACCCCCTGATCCAATTGGGGGTCTTGGAGGTGTCTTCCAGCGCTACGTGCTCGTCTCGCTGGGCTTAGTTGCGAATCTGTCGCGTCTGGGGAAAAGGTGTTTTACGCAAAACACTTGAATCAACTCTGGAAAGAGCTGCTTCAATCCCCAAGAGCCTCTACTCTAAATCCGGATTAGTGTCATCATCGCGGTCGGTATGAGTTCGGTGGGTAGAATTGTTCGGGATCAGGATACAAATGTGACAGGTTCTGGTTGGATAAGCCAACATTTAGGCGTACTCCCAACGAAATCGGATTAGTTTTAAATTGTTTTATAAGTGAATTATGAGTGACACAAGTTGAAAAGAATAGAGAAAGAGGAACCTATTCCAAAAATGCATAAATCATCTGTTAAATTAAAAAATCCAATAAAAAATTAAAACTATCATAAAATTCTATATAATCACGGAATATAATTGAGAATTACAGAATGTACCATCAAATATCGAACACATCTAAATCGGGAAGATCTTCTAAGACCAACTCCGATTTCCCTTTCAGTTCAAGGAACTCAAGAAGCTGAGTGAGCATGACCGGGATGCGTTCTTCAATTCCTTCGACTTGGTTTTCTGCGATTGCGATGGTGAGGACATCCTGACCCATAGCCCCAGCCACCTTCAGAATATTTCCCTCTTGCAATAGGAGTTGTGTGGTATCCTCTGGGGGACTTTATCCCCGGCTCGGCTGAGGCCCTGGCCCATTTGGAGCTCTGCGGAAAGCAAGTGACGTTCGTGACCAATAACAGCATCACCTCTGCCAAGGATCAAATCGAGAAGTTTGCCAAACAGGGTCAGCTGAAGGTGCACGAGGTGAGTGGAATCTACTAATGAAATATATTTATTTATATTAAACATATATTTGCTTTTTAATTCCCAGCACCAAATCGTTCACCCGGCGCAAACCATTTGCGACCACTTGAGGTCCATTAACTTCGAGGGTCTCATCTATTGCCTGGCCACGCCTCCGTTCAAGAAACTCCTAACCGATGCGGGCTTCCAGCTGGCCCAAGAGGTGAGTCAGCGAGGCTCACTCCTAAACTACTGACCATCCCAGGGCATCTCCACAGAGCGGTGGGGAGGTGATCAAGAGCCTCAAGGATCTGCATGAGGCCATATATGGCGGCGAAAATGTCCAGGCCGTCATTATCGATGTGGACTTCAATCTGTCGGCCGCCAAGTTGATGCGGGCCCATGTCCAGCTGAAGAATCCCGACTGCCTGTTCCTGGCCGGAGCTGCCGATGCTCTGATACCCTTCGGCAAGGGCGACATTATAGGTGAGATCAGTCTGGGCAAATAGGAAACCAATATATATGGGGGGGTGGGGGAAAATTCCAGGTCCCGGACCATTCATCGATGTGGTGACCCAGTCCGTTGGACGCCAGCCGACCACTCTGGGCAAGCCTGGCGAGGAACTGCGCCAGCTCCTCCTTCAGCGCCATCCGGACATCCCGGCCAGTCGTATCCTCTTTGTGGGCGACAGTCTGACCAGCGACATTGAGTTTGGCCATGCCAGTGGGTACATGACCCTGCTCGTCCTAACCGGGGGCACTAGCTTGGAGGAAGTGCAGAGCCTACCGTCGGGTCATCCCCAAATGCCGGACTATCTGGCCGATTGCTTGGGCGAACTAGCGGATCACAGTTCATAGTTCCCATTTTGGAAGTTTCCACAGCAGAAAGGAGAGCTAACATATCGAACCGAAGTTTAGTATACCCTTGCAGATACATTGTTCTCATTTCAACTGATCGTTCCTATGGCAGCTATATCTGTACTACTACTAGTTCTTATATCTGTTTCTTTTCTTTCTTTTTTTAACCTTCAAATGCAATAACGAACTTATTTTACCTTTAACAAATGCAGATTTAGGATATAGTCTGGAACTCTCCAGATCGAAGTAAATCATCCATTTGACATTAAAGAAGAGTATACAAAACTTGAATAACCTCTGCAGGGGTATAAAAACATGAAAAATATAATAATTTTTGTTTTTTCGATAAGATAACGAAGTGATTGCCATCATGACAATTGCCAATAGTATTTTTCCATATCTGGTAAACACCGATTTTATTTTGGGAAACCAAACCTTGAATCAGATTACTATAATCCTTTTTAGTTTAGGAAAGCTCAAAAAACTTTGAAAGAAATATAACTAATATTTCCCAGTATTTAGTTTTTTTTTGTTGTTGCTTAGTGCGAATTATATTTTAGTTTTGTGCAAAACACAAATATTTAACTGAATAAAACACATTCAAATACTCGTACTCGTACATAGACGCAGATTGCAGATAACGAATGGAATCGGGCACAGCTCCTCCGTGCTTTTTGGACTCCCCCCTCGAGATTGGCCGCTAGACATGCGCCTTGGGCAAGTGGCCCAGCAGAGCGGCCACGTCGGCCACGCTGTCGGCATAGTAGTCCGGAATCCGGCTGGGGTCCGTCTCCGCCTGGAGCTGTTCGAGGGTGCACCCGCCGGAGAGGACCAGCAGGGTTTGGAAGCCGGACTGACGGCCAAAAGCCACGTCCTGGGCCAGCATGTCTCCGATCATCAGCACGCGGCTGGGCTGGTCGATCTTGTACTGCCGGATGAGCAGGTCGCCCAGCTCGCGGCCCGGCTTGCCCAGGGTGATGGCCTCCTTCCCACTAGCTTCGACCAGGATGGAGGAGAAAGGCCCAGGCCCAATGATGTTCAAGCCCCGGCCCATGGGCAGGAGGCGATCGGTGGCCCCTTGGATCAGCAGGCAACCGGGCTTCCTCAGGTACTGCTGCGCGCGCAGCATCTTCGCGCAGTTCAGGTTGAAGTCCACATCGATGACGACGGCCTTCACCGGCTGGGGGTCGAAGATGCCCTTGAACAGGCCCTCCACGCTCTCCTCGATCGGATCGTGGGGCTGGTGGGGCGAAATAGTTCCTAGTTCACAAGGATGCCTCAAAACAAGAAGAACAGGAAGGGATCCAAGGATACCCTTGCAGATCCCCTCTGGCACTCACCCCATCGATCAGCTGGAGTCCCGCATCGCTCAGCACCTTCTTGAACGGGGAACTGGCGATGATGTAGATGAGACCCTCGAACTTGATACCCCTCAGATAGTCCACGATGGCCTGGGCCGGATGCGAGATCTGCTCCGGCTGCACCGTCATCCCTAACTTGTCGAAGCGCCGCACGATCTGTCCCACCGAGCGCACGCTGTTGTTGGTGACGAACTGCACCGGCTTGCCGATCCGCTCGAGGGCCTTGTAGCCCTCGGCGGCATTCGGCACCATGCTCTCCATGCTCCAGACGACGCCATCGATGTCGCTGATGACGCGATCGAAGGAGTCCAGGAACCGGCTCCGCTGCTGCTCGTCCAGCTGCAGTAGGTTCTGCGGCTTGGCCTGGCCAAAAGGATCGATTGCTCAGATTAGATTATCCCGCTCCGGGAGGGCACCCTCCCTTCCCCTGCTCAAACAACTTACCCTGCTACTGTTACTGCTACTGCTACTGCTACTGCCCTCCATTGCGATCCGCTACGTTGTTATCGCCGACGACTGCGGGGGCCAACTGACGTCGATCTGTGGAAAGCGAAACCGAACCCAAACCCGATCCCGATCCCGATCCCGAACCCGAAACCGATACTGGAACTGAAACTGAAAACCAAACCTGACGCGGAATTAGCACCTCAAAGCGACTAGAACAACGCCAGTAGTTTGGGTTAATTAAAATCAAAACTAAAACCGCGAAGCAGGCAAAGCAATGCGGGAGAGACGACTTCCCTATTGTTCAGTTTCATGTTTGGGTTATCTCTTATCTGCCAAAGCTTGACGGGAGTCTATCGCTATTTTCTTTGCTCATTTTTTGACTCAAAACGCACCGTTTACAGTGCGACTTCTATAAATAAAACTTTGCTAACTGGAATTCTTACTATTATGCATATATACTATATACTATATACTATGTATAATAATTCTCATAAACTATAACTTGGCACAAACTATTCAGGTGAAAAAAAAAACATATAAAAGTGTATAGTCCCCTTCTAAAGCGATAGTTCAATTCCATATGTTTATATGTACAATAACATATAAAACCGGTTACTCAACCGTTTTTTTTTTGTAAGTTTAAGTGCATTGTTATTCCTAATAATAGTAAGGAAGAGGAATTAGTAATAATCATTTTTTATTATTTCTGTAGATGCAGTTTATTAACTACCATTTTGTTGAATTTTAATGTGCTAGTATTCTATCTTTGTTCATCTTATTGAACAGCTACTGTAGTTAGTCACACACTGCAGTTATCTCAAATTGTTTCTTAGTTGCAGCTAATATTATTATATGTACGAGTATAGCTTTTGATTTTGAAACGGGGGCATTCCCCTCATAACGATGACGGCATCTTTCCTGGATTCGGATGGATGACGAAATTGCTTTACGAAACAATATTCATGTCTAGACGAAATACTTTTTAATTAAATTGTCACCTGAGCTCTAATTAAATATGGTTAGCCTATTAAAATGTCAGTAAAAAATTAATATAATACCATTTATAATTAGTTTTCTTTCTCGAAGCTATGTTACATAGGTATGTACTTATAAGCTACTTTTCGTTACTGGAATATAGTGCTCTGATTCTAATTAAAATTGTCAAGAACCTCTGTTCTACCGCTTGTTTATATGTCAGAACCACTAGCTCGATTACAGTAAACTCTTTTATACCTTTAAAATGAACGATAACTATGCAAAATCAACAAATTCCCTTCAAAATATGAATCAAATATCAAAAAGAAAGGTATTGTCCAAAGATATAATATCAAAAATAAATATCGGATTTGTTGCATTTGTTTATTAACGGTTCTAGGTGAATGTCCCCCACTGTTGCTTGCAGTATTGGAAACCAATATAGCGGTATTATTCAGTATTAACAGTATTTCAGCAAAGAACGACGCGTTAGTGCTTTGACGAATTTGCTGGGGCAGTTGTATGTTGAGAAAAGTTGAGAGTTTCAAGGTTCGGGACTGCTTTGTTGTCGACTGATTCAGAGTGAAGCCAAACCCCCTTGCCTGGCTGGGATGAAGAAGCCTTAGGAAGGCGCCACAACCACTGCCAGCGAGACTCTCAACCAAGCGGAGGGAGTATCCCAGCTCAGCTCAGCTCAGCCCAGCCCAGGACTCAGGGCAGGATCGATAAATGGGCGCCGAGCACTCACAGCAGAGGGCCGAGGCAGACGGTCACGAGATCTTCGAGGGGCAGCTGCGAACGGGAGCGGTTGCAAGTGCGGGTGCAGGTGCAGGTGCAGGATCCGGTGGTCATTCAGCATCTGGCTTCGGCTCCACCTCCGCCTCCATCTCAGGCTCCCTGGGCGATGGCAACTCCATGGTGCTGGCGGCCGCAACGGCGGCGGCCAACAAGCGGAGGGCAGGAGCGATGCACCGTCAGCAAACGGTGCCCGGCGGGGTGCCAGTGGCCAGCATTGTGATAGCCAGCAAGCAGATCATCGCGGAGGCGGCTTCGCCCGTCAGCTCCGAGCTGAGCAGGCCTCCGTCACCACCGCTGAGCGTGTGCTCCGACCTGCCGTATGTCTCCTACACGGATCGCCCCATCGGCGACTCGCCCAAGATCCGGAGCAAGCCGGCGCACCTGCTCCAGCAGAGCAGCGCCAGCAGGGCGGCGGCAAGGAAGTCGCATCCGGGCGGGTTTACCAGCTCGACGAAGGCAAAGAGGCCGCAGTCGACAGCCTCAAGTCACAACATCGTGATCGTGAGGCCGGGGGCCAGCGATGCTGGCGAGGATGTGGACCAGGATCTTGCCCGGCTGCGCAACATACCGCAGTTCCTGCCCGTGCTGCGCGAGTCCATCACCTCGGCCACGTACACGCGCGACTCGGAGATCCTGGAGCGACTGCACTCGCAGCACCTGATCAACATCTGCGCCCGCATGCAGACGCATCTGAATCTGTGCGCCAGCTACGTGGCCAGCGAGCAGAACCATCTAGTGGAGCGCACCAAGGTGGTGAGCAACTCGATCACCACCCTCTTCGCCGGCTTCGTGGACATGCAGAAGACGTACGCTTCCTACGCGGAGCAGTTCGCCAAGATCCGTAGCGTCTCCCACCAGCTCAGTCGGTGCAACTCGCTGCTGCACGAAAACATCGCCAGCCTGGAGGCCATCAACAACTTCCTGGATGACGAGGACCGGCTGGAGCCGTTCGTCTGGCGGACCGACGACAACAAGCTGAGGGGCGAGGCGGAGGGCGCGATCGGAGGCAACAGCAGCCGACTGTGGCGCCTCTAGAGGCGGATCTAGCGGATGGCCACATATCCAGATGGCGGATGGCGGTGCTTTCTAGTCTCCAAAGATTTTCTTAGTCCGTAATCTTCGTGTATTTATTGTGTATACTACTCGTTAACTATGCCCCATAATCGTGATTTTTAATTAGTAAATCAAACTTAACATTAATGTGCCTCCAGTTTTGTGTTAGAGGTTGGCTCCGGGGGTTAATATGTATTTCTATTTAACCGGGGAAATGTTTGCTTTGCAAGCTGTTATTATTTATTATTAATTATTTAGCATTTTCAATTATTTTCTGATACTCCATTTGCACTCATAGAAAACAACAGCTCATTGTGTATGCATAACTAATATATTTACGCTTCTATATACGAGTATATATAATATCAAACAAAACTGCTTTTATAAAAGGTGACGAAGCGTACCTTCGTGCCCCTCACCTTTATTCTGATGATAGCTAATTATAGTAATAATAATATTGTTGCTAACGAAAAAAGGTTAGAGATTAAATCTAAGATATATCACAGGGCTAACTTAACGGCTTATATTAATACTAGTATTACTAAAATGAAATAAAATAAAATTTAACTAGAAACGAAGGTTAGCTTCGGGGCCCTAAGCTTAGAATACCCTTGCAGACCAGTTGCAGTTGCAAACCGATCTATAGTTTGTTTGGCAGCTATAGGATATAGAGGATAATTTTATTAAACGGCTTTAATAAGAAAAGTATGAAAAGTTTTGTATCCAAAACTAACTAATTTATCTTGCAAAACACTAAAGTTATGCTTAATGACCCATTTTCTCCCATCGGTCCTATGGCAACTAGGAGTCTAAAGCAAATAGCTTTAAAACAGGCGGACAGACAGACGGACATGGCTAGATCGACTCGGTTGGTGATGGTGATCAATAATATATGTACGTTATTGGGTACTATATGTCTCCTTGACTGAGCAACAAACTTCTGGTCTAAATTATAATAACCTTTTGCAAGGGTACACATATGAGTGGTAATAATGATAAAAGGGTTTAGTAAACTATTTTTACAGAAGGTACAAATAAGATAGAAATTGTTTGTTCAAACCAATACACATATGTACGTACATATTCCATGATTATCATTTGAACAGATAGTTATCCAGCAAGCATCCCCCTCCTTGTGGATGCAATCTCCGCTCTTTATAGTAAATATAACCACGGTCGAGTTAAACAATTAGACAGCACCAAAGCACATTTATTAAATCTTATATAATTTGTCTAGATTTAGAATAGATTCTAGCTACGAGTAAATATCGCATATAGATATACATACATATACATACATATATACTGTCTATGGACAACAAATGTGGAACATTCGACTTTTGTGGTTTCGTTTTGGTTGGATTTGGTTAACGCTACCGATAACAACTACATATAGTTTACACACGACATATATTAATGCAGCGCGATAGTTCAGGGGGAAGGGTCTCCAGCCTGTCACTGAACCTATCACTGGTACGAACACTTAGGCTAGTCGTGAGGCGGAAACCGTTTCGCAGGATGTGTGGGATGAGTAGAGTTGTGATGGAATGCAGCGGCTCGCATAAATCCCCCGGGGCAGATCGTGTCCAGGGTGACCGGCCTGCTGGCTCGCCGCACCGCTCGCACCAGCTTGACCAGGGTCAGGCAGCAGAGGGACAGATTGCCGATCGAGCAGAGCAGCACGACGCTGTGGGCACAGAGAACGGCCACTGTGAGGAGGGGGGGCAGGGGCAGTAACTGCTAGCGTTGCAGGTAGCAACTCCAGTAGACCAGCAGCATGAGCAGCACGTTGGCGAAACTTATGTTCTAGAATAGCTTCTGCATGTGGATGCGGTCCTGGACGTTGCGGGCGTGCTGCTGCTCCTCGATCGCCTTCAGCTCCTTGGCCACCGTCGTCTTGAGGCTGGCATCCAAGGCCAGGGCGTCGATGAAGTCCCGCCGCGCCTGCATCGGATTCCAGGCGCCGGCATGTGCCTTGGCCCTCCGGAACAGAGCCTTAACATTGCGTGGATCCAGATTGAGCACCTCATTGCAGTGCTCAATCACGGCATAGAAGTCACCGGCAATCAGGCGACACTGGGCGTAGTTCAGCAGCAACGGGGTCTTGATATCCGCCAGCTCCTGCCACTCGGCGTCGTGTGGCTTCTCTTTGAGCATCAGCTGCTCCATAATGCCCACGGCCTCGCGATAGCATGTCTCCGCCTCCGTGAATCGGCTGGCCTTGTAGAAGCCATTGCCCCGCTCCCGCAGACGGTTGGTGGCCTGTAGCTTTTCGTCGTCGGACATCTGCCAGCGCTCCTTCTCGTACTGCTCCGGCAGCTCAATGGAGGCCAGTTCGATGATGAACTCCAGATCGGTGGGGTGCTGCAGCAGCTCGTCCAGATCCGGATACCCGATGCCCTCGTTCTGCAGCGTCATACCGCAGCAGTGACGTCGCTCGTCCGGTTTCTTCCCGATGTCCCGCAGCGTTTTCGATATGAACGGGTATTGAGCGCAGAGCTGCGTGTGGGTGGTGGTCAGGTGGAGGGTTGTTGGGTGGTTGGGTGGTTGGGGAGAAATTAATGGAAATTGGGTCAGTGGGATCGAGTTGCACTGGTCAGAAGCCCACCCACCCCCATCTGTATCTATCTATCTGTCTGCTTGCCCCTTACCGACTTGTGCACCGTGAACTTGGCCACCTCGTTGAGCGACATCTGCTGCACAATCACCTCCCAGACCTCCAGCTTGAACTTCTTGCCGAGCACCAGCTCCATGGGCTTGCCCATCTTGCGGCTGTCGTCCACGATGCGAGCAACGCCAGCCCTGCGCGTCTGGAAGTGGAACTTCACCTGCAAGCCAAAGCGAGGTAAAGTGGCCTTGGCCTAATTTCCGATGCTCCTCCAGCTGCAACTGCAGCTACAGCAGCTACAGCAGCGGAAACAGAAGCAACAGCTGCATCTGCAGTTGGAGGGGATTGTTGACGGACGGGTGGCTTACCCGGGTGCCTGGCGTAAGCTCGATGTAAGCATTGCCCGGATTGAGGATCTCCTTGCGTATGGGCTTCATCTGTGACTGGCTCTGATCCCCCATCTCTGCACGGATACACGGATAAACGTATAATGTCTGTCAACACAACACAACACAACTTTTCTCGCCGATTTGCGGAACGATTGTGAGCGGCCAGTGTGGCCAGGCGCGGGCGAACGGAAAAGTATACTGCATGTCCTGGTCGGTATATAAATACCGAAAGCCACCACCCTGGCAACAGCGTGGAGGAGCAACGGTAATCGGGAGCTTTACATTTGTCTACATATATGTACATACAAATCCACATCTCGACATTTGCTTACATACCAGTGTAAGCTTAATCATTAATCCCGTTATTTGTACGGGTCATTTGAAAGCCAATAAAAATAGGAGCCAAATAATAACAACAAAATGTAGGGGCAATAGTAAATAAGAGTTTTAATTATTCATCAATTGCAACATTAAACTTGGTTCGCAATTAAAGCTTATACAAGACAATAAACTTTCATATAGTTCAGCAATTCAAGAACACAATCAGAATACGACTAAAGATTTACTCTCTATTATTTATTATTATTACTCTTTAACTCTTTTTAGAAAAATAATATAATAAACAAAATTGAAAAGAATTTGCTAAAAGGTTAAAGTATATAGTAATTGAGTCCACAGGGGCCATTTGAAAATGAATGCTTGGGTAATTGCGAAAGATATATGAAGATCTCTGCGGACCAATGCCAATCACAAATAAATTCAACAAATTTAAATATTTAAATATTATCTTTAATTGTTGTAAATTCGCAACATCTTGTTAATACATTAAATAAAACACGCATACTTTTAGAATACTCTTTACATCGTTTAATGCAGGTATCAATATATGTAAGTATTTAACATTTAGTGGCATACGCCCGACGCCCGACGACCGAGGTCCGAGGGGATACTGGAGGATCCTTGCAGCCCAACGATAAAGTATCTTCTATTTTGTAAAATCTCGCAACAATTATGATTAAGAATAAGTTTGTCCAGCTGCCTGCGTCCAGAATCCCCCATATCTTTTCCTTCCGCGCACGCCACATTTAACATTATTTGTACAATCTTAAGTATTTGTGTGTTTTGTTTTTTTTTTTTAGATTTTTTGTGTATGTTTAGCTAAAACACACAATAAGGATTGCTTTCTCACCCAGCCGTTAAGTTAAATGTAGGAACTAGTGATGTAGCGAATAATCGCAAATTCTTTCTTTCTTGATATTCGGAAAGTGCGAACATAAATATCTTGACTTTTGTCAGTCTTCACCTAAATCGTCTTTTATTTACAACTTAAGATAATTGTTAAAGAATTAAAAAGAAAGAATAACCAAGTTAAATAATTATCAAAACAAAATTTGGATGTGTATATATGTATGTATCATTATAAATCTATAAACAACATAATATTATTCCATTATCACGCAACTTGTAAGAAATTATTCAAATAGTATTAAAAAATGTACATTTAAAACTGAGTTGAGTATTCGCAAATATTCGCCACTTAAAAATGAGAATTCGATACATCTCTAGGAGGAACCTCTTGGGCGACACTCCAACATTTCACTTATCGGCGAGATGCAAAACCGACCTTTAGACTAATTCGTTTGTTGTTGACTAGCGTTTAGTTAATCGCATTTTGTAAACAGCATAAAATGTAACTCTCTTAGTTATGAGCCTCTAAGTGAACGTAAAACGAAAATTATTGCACATTCTAGTTAGGATTAGAACATTGTTGGCCATGTGGCCAGGGGTGTAAAATTCTGGATTGATGTCTCTCGAACGATATGTAGGCTACGCTTTTGGTTAATTGGATTTGGATTTGGATTGTGGGCGTCGAATGTTCCGATGTTCCGATGCCCCGACTACTCATAGAGTACAATTTTTTCACATGATTCAGTAATGTCCTTTCCCTTCTTTGGTTTTCGTGTGGTTGTGATTGGGTGTGGTTGTGGATGTGATTGTGGGTGTGGGTGTGGGTGCTGCTCTAGTGTACTTGTATAGGGTATCTCGATGTCGGCGATACTCGCTAACTTTTATTTCAAAACAGCAGGGCACCCACCACATTCAGCGCCTGATGGTGTTGCTGTTGCCTCTGCTGCTGCTGCTGTTGTTGCTGCTGCTGTTGTTGTTGTTGTTGATGTTGCTGTGTGTGGTGCCCGCTTTTAGTTGTTGTTGTTGGCGATCTGAGTTCTTCCACTAGAAAGTTACCGTGCTCGTCCACCGTGTGGTTTAATAGTAAGTTCTCAACCTGCTCATCGGACAGTAATTCTTTAGGTTCTGACGATCTGAAATGTTTAGGTTATTTGCTGGTCATTTCGGGTGCTCTCTGATTGCGTATGATTGCGGATAATGCAAAACTAAGGCGTTAGAGACCGGTGTGAACATTAGCGATTAGCGATTACGATTAGCGATTAGTGTTACAACAGGGACACATAAGCAACAACTAACAATTAATCAAACGAAGGAGTCGTCGACTCTGCCGACTAACAATACCCGGTACTCCTCCAGGCACAGTCATGGGATTCGGTTATTTCAAATAAGTCAACTAAATGGAGAACTAATAAATAAATTATAATAGGTATATTGAAAAAACTAAATTTGAGTTCAAAATTATCTTGGCTATTTACAATAGTATAGTAAAATAAATTCAAATTAGTATAAATTAATTAATTAAATGGAGAAATAATACACGATTACAGAAATGTGGAAAATTAAAAACATATCTCAAGTTCAAAATCAATTAAAAATTAAAAAAAAATGGTAAAATTGAAACTTGTATGAATATATTAATTAAATAGAGAAATAGCAAACTAACAAATGATTGGAGAAATAATAAAAATAAACAAAACTTGAGTTCAAAATCAATTACAAATTGCTCTTTCCAAACTAAGATTTGGATATTTACAACCAGTTTAATTTCGTAAACAATTCTTTTAATCGATAAATTAAAATTAATTTGTTTAGTTCAAGACCCCGTTTCAAGTTCTAGAATATCTATGATTCTATTAAGTAGTTGGGCACTAGAGTACAGGGCATTACAGGGCATTAACAAACACACACTCATTGGTAGCAAGAAAGAGATGGAGAGATATTGAATTAGAGCGAGAAAGCAATGGTTATGTGGTAGATGCGAAGATGCGAAAAGGTGAGCGTTAGATGCGAGGAAAGCAACTTGGTAACGGGCAACGGTTAACGGTTAACGGTTTACGGGTAACGGGTAACGGGCAAACATTTAACGGACATTTTCGAATTAGGATTTTGGTTTGCTGAGCAGTACATACAGAATTTGAGGTTAAAGCGAGTGTGCGTTCGGGCTGTTGATGTTGTTGTTGTAGTAGTTGTTGTAGTTGCTGTTGTTGTAGCTGTAGTTGTTTCAATTGTTTCAATTAGTGGGTGGAGATATATAATGTGAGTAATCAAAGTAGCAAAGCAGATACCAAATCAAAGCAGCCAATTTCGGATTATCTATCATTGTTATTAGTAAATTTTGCAGTTGGTAGTTTGTTGTTTGTAGTTTGTAGTTTGCGGTTGGATGTTGCTGTTAAAGTTGTTGTTTTAGTTGTTGTTGTTATTGGTGGGTGGATGGGTGCATCGTCGCTGATTGGGTGGGTTGATTGACTTTCTGATTGATTGACTGACTGACTGACTGACTGACTGACTGGTGGGTTGGTGGCTTCTGTTGGCAGCTGGCAGTTGGCAGTTGGCAGTTCTGGCTAGTTCAGATGAGCTTGGTCAGGCGGCTGTGCAGGGAGTTGAGCAGACTGCGACCACCACCGCCGCTTGCCCCACCGCGTCCATCACCACCACCACCACCACCGTCTACTGACCTGCTGAAGAGGAAAAAGTCACCGCCGCCACTGCTGCTGCTTCCACCGCCGGCGTTGGCGCCACTTCCGCCGGACGTCGCCGCCAGCGCCGCATCCGTCATCCCGCCCAGCAGCGCCTCCCCCTCGGCCCCGCCCTCGCCGGCCATCTCCGACTCGCTGTTGCGGCGCTCCAGGCTGCGGCCCACCTTCTGGAAGCCGTAGCTGAACACGTCCTTCACCTTGTCCCCGGCATCGATCAACAGGTCCAGGCTCTGGCGCCGCCCGCTGCCCTTGAAGCTGTTCGAGCGCGACAGCCACTGGCTGAGGCTCTGCTTCCGGCTAATCTGCTGCCCTCCGGAGCCACCCATCGAGCTGCTGTCGTCCTGGAATATCGTGGTGCAGGTCACCTTGCGCTTGGGCTCGTCCGACGAGGAGGTCGAGTGCTGGGACTGGGCGTCCGCGTCCAACTGGTTCCGGCCCAGGCCGAAGCCACCAAAGCCGCCAGCCCCGCCGCCGGCGCCGCTCTCCAGGCCGTGCTGGTCCAGCAGCGACTGGTTCGAGTAGCTGGAGCTGGTGCTGTCCGAGTGCGACAGCCGGATCTCCGTCCACTGATCGATGTCGTTGTCCGCCGGAGCACCTGCGCCCGCTCCGGACACCGAACCCGATGCAGAGACGGAGGCCGATCCCAGGGAGACATTACCCGACTCGGAGCGCAGCTTGACCTCGTAGGGAGCATGCAGGCCCTGGGCAGCCTGCACGGAGAACAACCCGGACTCCCCGTCGGCGGCGCTGGTGCTGGCCGACTTGTGCATGCCCCCGGCCAGCTTCTGGGGGAAGGTGAGCACCGCCTCGAAGTCCGTGAGCAGGTGCGGACAGTCGTGGGGATCGTTGCGCGAGTGCCGGGGCGAGCTGGCCGCACTCCCACCGCCCAGGCGGTGGGGCATGCGCAGGTACTCCTCCTCCTCGGGCTCCTCCGCCTCCTGCTGGTCCTGATCCCGATCCCGATCCTGATCCCCTGCCCCCAGACCCGCTGTTAGGGCGTCCACGGCGTCCACCTGGCGGAGCATGGCCTCGTAGTTGAGCAGGTTGTTGCGCTGCTGGCGCTGCCGATGGATGTCCTCGGAGATCTGCTCGAGATTCTTCAGCGCCTCGTTGTAGGTGAGCTTCGCCGCACTGACCTTCGCCTCCAGCTCGTTGACGCGCGTCTTCTGGGCCTTCAGCAGGCCGTTGTAGTTCGCACGCGTCTCGTAGTAGGGCCTGCGGTTGCAATTGGCAATTGGGATTCCCCCGATTAGTGAGGCTGGGG
>JAJJHY010004047.1:2888348-2902324 GCA_021224005.1 Drosophila setifemur
AGGGGGGAGAGGGGGCTGTTGGCTCTGGGGTGTGGTGTGGGCGGGGGCGGAGGCAGGGACGTAATACTCACGAACAGAGGGTGCAATACAAAGCGTGCATAGTGCTAAAGTATCTCAACAAAAGTAAATTGCGCTTGAGCTGCAATCTAAAAGGAAAAGGCAGAACCAAGGACCAAGGACCAGCAAAAGGAGCCAGATATCCGCCAGGTAAATGCGGAGCCAGACAACAACGAAATGAAAAGAAAAAGAAACGAGAAGCAAAAATAAGAAAAGTAATGGAAAAGAAAAGAGAACTTAAAACTAAATTAGGATTAAGAATGCCGAAATGTTCAATTCTATTCTAACTTTAGTCTAGAAATACTTCCAATAATAAATATTTTATATACATAATATCTGAAACCCTTTAATTTATATATATTTTTTTAGTGCTATATTAAATTCCTGAATTATTTCATATATACTCGTATTCTAAAATATAAACTTCTCTTTCTAATTTCCGATTTAGAAATATTAAATTAATTACATTTCGTCATTTGAACATTGACCAACATTTGAATGCTATATATTGATGTGAATATATGTATTTCGATATATGTAATAACATCCCAAACAAGAGCTTTTTCAAATAAACTATGAGGTAATATTTCGAAAATATAAAAAACTACTCATTTCCTGTATATGTACGAATATGTCCTTCGGATAAGATTGATCAATTTAATACAATTTTTGGAATATAAATATTTAAATATTCAAGCCATTAGTTTCTTAACCTTTTAAATGCTGTTCTCAAAATATGCAAATACCTGATTTTAATTCATATTAATTATATTAATTATTATTCTTAAATCAAACTGATAGAAATAAACTCTTTAAAAAGAAAAGCAAATGAAAATATTGCACCACCTCCTGGGAGCGATATCTTAGATATGCAGTCTGGTATCTGGACATGGATATGGAACCGAAACCGGAACAGGAACGGGAACCGGAACAGGAACAGGAACCTTACCTGGATGCGCGAAGGGCCTGCTTGAGCTGACTCTGCAGCTTGCCGACCCGGTTGTTGGCCACCTCCAGCTTCAGCTGGCACATCTTGAGGGCGTTGCGGGTGTCGGTGACCTCCAGCTGGGACTGGTTGACCTTGCTGGCAGCGTGACTGAGCATCTCCTGGCAGGCGGTGTCCAGCGTGGACTTCTCGCCCAGGCCCTGCTCGGCCAGATAGACCATCTCCTTGGCGGCGGCATGGATGGACTTGGCCTTCTCATGGCTGGCAGCCGCCTGCTGCGTCTCCTTGGCCAGCTGGGCGGCGTAGATGCGGGACTCATAGTACGGTTTGGCGGCGTCGATCGAGTTGCCCAGCTTGTGGGCGGCGGTTTTGATCCGCACCACGCTCTCCGCCAGCAATCGCTTGAACTCGCACTTGGCCTCCTTGTTGGTGTGGGTGTGGGGTTTGGATTTAAAGTTTATGGTTTTGGGATTCGAGGTTCGGGATTGGCAATTGGCAATTGGCGACACACGATTCACGATTCATGATTCACGATTTCCCATTTCCGATTGGGCCCAGCGCCATAACAAATAAACAAATGGAAATGGGGTCAGTGGTCTGGTGGGAAAAATCAATAATTCGCCTCACTCACATCGAGCTCCACCTCGTATCGGTTGATGTTGTCCGTTGCCGAGTTCAGCTTCTCCAGCTCGATCTGGGGCAGGAAGCGGGTAGCAGGTGGCAGCGGTTAGGTTTGGGGTTCGATTGGCCTGCTGTCCGGATGCGAATAGTTACCTGCACCCGCGGATCCACGGGCGTGTTGCTCTCCGTTGACATGGTGGCTCGGCTTCTCGGCTTCTCTGCTTCTGCTTCTGCTGCTGGCGATTCCTTCCCTTGACTTCTGCTCCCAGTTGGGGCTCTCTGGCACGGAGGCACTGCAGCAATGCAGCACTGCAGCAAGGGGTGGCGCCACTCAGTCGCTCACTGTGTCAATTGGGGCAGGCAATTTGTTTCGTTTCCATTACGAGGCGAGTCAACAGCAGAATTAAGTCAGTGTCGCGTCCGATGGGTTCGGGGGAGCTTTTTGCCGTTTGCCGTTTGCTTTGCCTCCGCTCTGCTTGCGACAACAAATGCGTACGCATAACGATGACAACACGATAGGAGCTTTCGTGGCCAGCTGAAAGCTCCCGACAGCTGAGCAGGCCAGAGTAGTAGTTGTTCTTGTTGTTGTTGTTGTTGTTACTGTTACCGTTGTTGTTGTTGTCCGTTCTGGTCGGTTGTTTCAGGTTGCCAAGGTTGCACAAGCTGGTCAGCTGTTTCGGGAATAAGAAGCAGACATATTCCAACAACAATATTCGAATAAAAAACAACTCGGCATTTGAAATAGAATAGAAAATAGATATAGAATGGAAAATACAATATATAAATATAATAAATGATAAAAATGGAACAGAAAATTATTGAAAATCAAGGCAACTCTACCTTTTTGTATTATAATGTCCATCTTTATTTAACTAAAACTATTCACACTGCAAATTTAAATTAATTTACAAAAGATTAAAATGTAACTGACTGAAAGTATTTTAGTTAGTTTTCGGCAGTTTTACTTATTTTTATTGGTACCCAACAATTCCACCAGTGAGCGATCTAAACATATTAATATAAATTAAAGTAATTTTATTTAAGTTAGAAGTAGCGATGCCAGACTTTACTTACATTTATTTACAACAATTTCGTTCCTTTTTATAATATATTTTTTGTAATATATGTATTATTATATATATTATTGTAAATACCTTAGAACTGCAGGTTTCTGGAAATATATTTATGTTAGATGGCTATTCAAAAAGCTGTTTTTTTTCATTCAAACTGATAAGAGGCGGAAAATTCAAAACCTTTGATGTTTGATGATGATATGTAACAACTGAAAAATAATTTATTAGTAGAAAAGTTTTCGAAAAATTGATTATAAAGTAGTATAATAGTTATTAAAGCATTTAATATATTAGGTATGTAATTTTGTAAAACTATTTAGATTACCGCCAACAAAAAAAAAAGAGCGGCGTCATATCGCAGCGCTGCTGGATGGCCACCGCTCACGTTGCCAGACCGATTTTAGGCGAAAGGCGCTAACGCGCCACGCCGCTTAAAGAGCCACTCGCCGCAATACTATTCGCTGCACTCGCCACACTCGCTCAATCTTGCACTCGCCGCATTGGTCACACACGCGTTTTTCCCAAATCGTGCTTTTTTTGTGAAGTGTGTTAATTTCGTTTGTACAGATTGTTGGAGAGCATTATGCTTGCGAAACAACTGCCCCCGGCAGCCAAGTGATTCGAGTGCGGGCGTGGGCAGTGCTCGGTATTGCGAATATTCTGAGCACACCGCGGATCGGGATCTTCCATCCATCATCCACGGTGTTCCATTCGAGTTTCAATTTCCAACACGCGCGAGTGTGTGCGTTTGCATTTGCCTTTGCGATTGCCTTCGGTGTTGCGCGCGCGTGTGTGTGTGTGTGTGAGCAAAGCAAAGAAGAGGGAAGCGGGGAGGAGAGCAAAGAGCGAAGAATTGCGAAAAGCAGGGAAGCGAAGAAGCACAAAGACAAAAAGAAGGCGATAAAAGACCGCAGGTTCGTCGGCGGCGGCAAAAAAAAAAAACTATCCGGCAAACGCAAAATCCGGCGTAACATGCTGTTGATGAACGGTAAGCGGGGGGTGACGAGAGCAACAGCGGCGGCTAAACCGAAAAGAAAAAATGAAAAAAACTAAAACCCGTTCGCATTGACCGTATTTGGTGAAATCTTGAAAAATACTTTAAATCCATTTTCCCGCCCTTGGATTTCTCCCATATATTTGCAGTTGTGGCGCCAGAATAGTTTTCGAAAAAAAAAAAAACAAAAAAAAACGCCGCGTGTGTGAAAAATCTCAGCGCAAAAAAAAAGACGGCGTGCGTAAGCGTACTCACACATACAAAGGCACATACACTCGCTGCAACAGTGTTTGCTCCTTTTTAGTTCTATTTTGTTGTTGTTGTGTGCGCGGCGCTTCTTTTTGGCTCTCTTTTGTGCCGTTGCTTCGCCGGCAAAAAGACGCAAGAAATTTGGAATTTCCAAACTAGTGAAATCCTGGAAAACAGGAATAAACCAAACTGAAATCCTGGAAAACAAACAGGCCCAGTCATGTCGGAATTTGAGGACGGACAGCAACAACAGCAGCAGCGCGGATTATCCCCGGAAACCGGTGGAGCAGCTGGACAAATGCGTCCGCATCTGACCCCGGTCAAGGAAACACCAGAGGACGAGGATGAATCCTCGGCGGGAGCCCGCAACAATGTGAGTACAGTTGCCGCAGCTTCACCATCAGAATATTTATAATTATACTGTTCGAATGTAGTCCATCATGGGCAAAATGAAGATGCGCGTGTCCAGCATTTTGCCCGTTTCGCTTAGTGGATGGTTCTCGCCCTCGTCCAAGTCAAGCGGGTATTCTGTCCAGCACCATTCACCCCAGCCCAACGGACGCACTGGCACGAAACGGAAACGTGGACGCCCTCGCATCGAACTAGCTGCCGAAGCGGATGCGGAGGATTCGCCCGCCGGCTTCGATGTGGACGATGCCAAGGGCTTGAACTACGAGGAAGTGGCTCTGGCGGACAACATTGCCGAGCACGACCTGGCAGCGGAGGACGAGCAGACGCGTCGCAGTGAGTACAGCGACTCTGTGTTCCTGCTGCGCAAGCGACGCGACAGATGGGCCAACAGAGCTCACGAGAATGCAGATGCCGGCGAGGAGGAGGACGTCGAGGAGGAGGAGGTGGAAGAGGAGGAAGAAGGCGACGAGGATGACGAAGACGATGAGGACCAAAATGCCTACAAACGTCGACGCACGGAGGTGAGTTTGTTGGACTCCAGTTAAAGCCTAAACAACCACCCTACCAAACACCGTTATTCCCTTTCCTTATAGCTGAGGTCTACCATCAGCCTGCGTCGCCCGCCACTAGTGTCCTCCACGCCTGCTGCTCCCATTGCCACAGCAACGGCCGCCTCTGCATCCAACTCCGAGTCCCAGGCCTTGGGCTCGAGGAGCATTGGCAGTCAGCGCCAACAGGCTCCGCACCTGCGCACCCACCTCAATTTGTACAGGCATCAGCGGCAACGCGAACCCGCCTACAACTTCTTCTCCGGCAACGAGGAGACGCCTCACAGGTACGAACCACACCCCCAATCCCTCCATTATGAAATCATGATGAGGAAGTTTATATAACTATAAAGAATATATTATTCAGGAAGCTGATTAGATTGGCATTGATAACGAGCTCGAGCCCAGTTTGCCCCTCACTTTAAAAACGAAATCTCTAGGGTTTAAAAAATGTTGAATGTAATTTTCCGATCTGGTAGTCTGTGCGATTCTGGGGAGATCCATTCAGACGTACAGCACATTGCTCCAAATTTCTGAGACTGCTCAACGCTCAACGTTTAACATAAATTTTCCCATTTGAAGTTTTTTTGTATTTTGGTGACCCTCTAAAGCATTCTTACTTACTCTACCTTGCAGCATTCGCCGCTCGATGAACTTGCAATTCGGCGGATCCGGATCGAGCAATACTAGCCACAACTACAGCCACTCCTTTGCCGCCAGCCTGCCCAACCACAAGAGAACCACGCTTGCGGGAGCGCAGAGAGCTCAGCATCGTCGCGACTTGAGTATGGATGAGACGGGCCTGGATCTGGGAATCGGGATGGACGCCGCGGCGGATCAACTGCTGAGGATCACCAAGGCCAACAATAACAATACTAATAATAACAACAACAATGTTGTATTCAAGTCGAAAAGAAGAGGCGAAGAAGCCGACGAAGCTGGCGGAGAATCACAGTCGGAGAGCGAACTTAACGAGTACGATGACCATGTAGACGGATTGCGCAGCAGCAATAGCAACCTTGAGTTCTACGGGAACCTGCAGAGCTCCAAGTCGATATTTAGTAGGAACAATGCCGCAACCGGAGGGCATCTCGACCAGCCCGCGCACCACAACTCCACCTGGTCGCTGACCTCGCTGAGTCGCCGCCGTCGCTTCAATGCCTCCATATATGGGAGCACCTCGGCCCTGAGCGATAGTCGCCTTCTGAGCCGGAGTGCCAATGCCTCTAAGTCCGCCTCTGCCTCGAGTTCGCCCTTCTACCAAGGGCGCACCACATTTGGTGGCAACTCGGCAAACAATCGCGGCTTAAGTCAGAACAATCTAAGCTCCTCGGCGGCCTCCTCCACTCTGGCCATCAATTCAGGTGGCAGTTCGCCGGCCCATGTTGTCGCATCGGGATCATCAGGCCCAGTCGGACTAGGATACGGAATGAAGGCGGTGGACATGAAGCCGGATAGCAACCCATCAGCAGGAGCATCAGCGACATCCCTGGTCTTGCCAGTCAACAGCTCGCCGAGTGGAAAGCGCAGCACCACCCTCTCAAGCACCTCGCGGCGCATCCTCAACCTGCTGGACACCTACTCCACAACGCTGATCGATGCCAAGCGGGTGGGCAGCACCCTCAAGGAGCTGCAGAGCAGTCGCCAGCAGCGACAGCAGCAGCAGGCACCCAGCACCAACTCTACGACGCTTCCGTATCAGTCACAGCACCCCTACTCGAGCACCCCTTACTCTTCGAGTAACAGCTCCCGGACCATGCTGAATAGTCCCGCTGCCGAGTTGGCAGAGCTGCGTTCCAGCAAGCTGTTGGTGCCAACGATGCAGCAGCTGCTCGAGCGCCGTCGCCTGCATCGGGTGACGCAGAGCTCCAGGGATCTGGGGGTGCCATTAAAGTCGTTGCGCAACCGCACCGAAAACACCAGCACTAGCAGCAGCAGCCACAACAACAGCAGCAGCAACAACATCATCATCAACAACAACAACAACAACAGCAACAGCAGCAGCGGCGGTCAGTTGCCGAAGGTGACTCCGGGTGAGCAGCCGCAAGGTCAGCACACGAACAAGATGCGCTCGAGGCTGTCGCACCAGACGCGCAAACAACCAACCGAGGATCTGGAGGAGGCGCCACCTCCGTTGGACCTGCCGCAGATAAGTTTTCCGGCAATGGCCAGTGTGCCGAAGTTTGATTTGGTCATCAAGCCAAGTGCTCCTGCTCCGGTTTCGGTGGCCAACACTAAGTTCGGAAAGAGCAGCCTGTCCTCGCCCACAAATGCCAACAAGCAGCAGCCGCAGCTTAATGATCTTGACTTTATGGTCAATCCCATTGTCGCCTCCAACACGGTGGTGCATTTCATGGGCAATGGCAATGCAGTCAGTCAACTCCCGAGACGCCGGTTCAGCTTTGCGGAGCCAATTCCTCTGGAGGATGACGGTAATGAGGAGGTGTATGATGTAAGTAACCGAGTCCCCCGCAATTTCTACTTCTCACCGCCGGCTAGCCTCGACGAAGAGGAGCAGGATGATGATGAGGCGGAGGAGGAGGAGAAGGAGCTGCAGCAGCAGCAAGAGGATACACCCAAACCCCTGGTGAACGGTTTCGGAGAGCAGTTTAAGAAAACCTCGTCGGAGTGGGAGTGCGACATGTGCATGGTGCGCAACAAGTCGGATGTGACGAAGTGCGTTGCCTGCGAGTCGCCGAAGCCAGGTGCCAAGGCCCCGGCAGCTCCATTCCCCTCTGCTCCCTCGGCCCTGCCGCTGATTGTCCCCTCGGGCAGTGGCTTTGGCGATCGCTTCAAGAAGTCATCGAGCGCCTGGGAGTGCGACGCGTGCATGCTGTCCAACAAGCAGGAGGCCAGCAAGTGCGTTGCCTGCGAGACTCCACGCAAAACGGCGTCCACAAGCAGCATCGCCAGCAGCAATTTGATGGCGATAAGCGCGCCATCCGCATCATCCGCATCCGGATTCGGTAATGCCTTCAAGCCCAAGGCCAACACGTGGGAGTGCCAGACGTGCCTGGTGATGAACCAGTCGAGTTCAAGCGAGTGCGTTGCTTGCCAGACGCGCAATCCTTGCGCCGGCACCAGCCCCCGGACCAGCAGCAGCGATGGTGGCGCCAGTTCCAGCTGCAACTCGAACTCCTCCTCGTCCTCATCGGCTTCATCTGTAATTAGCATTAGTAGTGGCTTGTCCGGCAGCGGGAGCTTCAAGTTTGGAGCACCTGCAGCCTCGGCCTCCGGCCCCTCCTCGGAGTTAGCCAAGCCGGATACGGGCTTCCAGCAGTTGGTGGCCAAGCAGAAGGCTCAGAATTGGGATTGCGATGCGTGCTTGGCCCAGAACGACATGTCGCGGACCAAGTGCATCTGCTGCGAGCAACAGAGACCGGGATCCGAATCGGCCGCCTCAACGGGAGCCTCCAATTCTGGCCAAAGTGCGGTGCCCAAGTTCAACTTTGGCTTTGCTGCTCAAGCCCAGTTCAACTTTGGGTTCGGTAACCAGAGCAAGGATGTGGCGGACAGTAAGAAGCCAGTGGAGCCAGCGAAGGGTTTCACCTTCGGAGCCAGCAAGGTGGTTAGTTTCAAGGAGGATGGCAAGGCAACTACCTTCAGCACCAAAACGGCAGATCCTGCTTCAGCATTTGCTCCACCTGTAGCAGCCACACCTGCTACTCCTCCTGCTCCCATGGCAGCTCCTTTGGCAGCAACAGCTCCAGCCAACCAGTTTGTATTCAGACCACCACCTATAACTACTACAAGCACAATCACCAGCAGCAGCTCAACGACAACTCCTGCTCCTGCCCCTGCCCCGGCAGCAGCTCCTGCTCCTGCTCCTATGTTCAGCTTTGGGTCTTCCGCTGCCACCGCCACTGTGTCCAGTTCCACGGACACCAGCAGTGCTCCTTCGGCAGCCAAGCCCACATTCAGCTTCAGCAGTAGTGTTGCCAGTCCACTGGCGGTGCCGGTGAACTTTGGATCCTCTGCGAGTGCTACGTCATCATCCACATCAACTGCAGCAGCAGCGACCACAACTACCACCTTCAGCTCCGCAGCCGTCAATCCAGCAACAGCTCCAGCACCATCGCCAGCGCTTGGAGGTTTCAGCTTTGGAAGCCAAACGGTGACACCGAAACCACCCACCACGGCGGGAGCCTTCTTCTTTGGCCAATCACCAGCTGCGCCCGCCCCAGCCTCGGTCGCAGCCGCAGCGCCGGCCACCAGTGTGGCCTCCATCTTTGGAGCTACTCCAGCAGCCGGAAGCACGGCCAACAGCTCACTGAGCTCCATCACCAGTACCAGCACCACCTCCACACCATTGCTCTTCAATTTTGGAGGCGAAAAAAAGGCGGAGCCAGCGAAGCCATTCACCTTTGGATCCGCTGGAGCGGCACCAGCAGCGACGATTGCGGCGACGTCGGCTCTCAGCTTTGGCAGCTGGCCCAGCAGCAACGGAGGTATGAACACCAGCGGGGCGGCTTTGCCCGCTGCAGTGGCTCCTCCAGTGGTGTCCTCCTCCTCGTCGGCGACTCCTGTGTTTGGCAGCTCCATGTTCGGAGTTCCATCCACCAGCATCAGCAGCAGCAGCCATGGCAACAACTCGCCCTTTGGCCCCACGGTGACCACGGCGGCAGCCTTTGGCAGTGTGGGCAACTCCCTGGTTGCGTCGGGTGGCATTGCCATGTCCGCTGCCCCATTACCCGCCTCTGTTTCGTCCGCTCCTCTGGCCAATATCTTTGGCAATGCCAGTGCCACGCCCATTTCGGCGTCAGCGCCGGTCTTTGGCAGCGGTGGAGTCGCCAGCAGCGGAGGATTCGGAGCAGCTGCAGCCGCAGCCGTAGCAGCCTCAACAGCCACCTCAGCAGCGCCTCCGGGCGCCAAGATTGCATTTAACTTCGGCGGAGCAGCCGCACCCACAGCAAAGGTAAGTAAAGCAAAGTATATATCTATATATATATATATATATATATTGATTTTGGTTGGTATTTTTTATCAGAAGAAGATTTAGAGAGGAAAAATCGTATATCGCCAATTTTTATAGGGGTTTTCCTTTGACCACTTGTCCACTTAAAGCAAGAGTTAATTTTATTCAATTATAATAATTGAACTCTTGTCATGTTGCTGACTCTGCATTGGAGGGTTTTCGTTTACAAATGTAAACGTAGCAAGAGATTGCTTATATAGGGTATCGGGTATATTTGCGGAAACCGAAAGCAGAACCATACGCAGATATATGTGTGAAATATAGGGGCATTACTCGGGTTTCGTGTCGTTGGCATAACGATTTTTGCTCAGGTTGCCTTCTGTCAGTTATGTTTATATATACTAGAATTTAATGTTAGGAAATGGTGGTACATTTATATTCCATGGATTATTTATATTTATTATTTGCTTTTCCCCGATAGACTTCCTTCAACTTTGGATTGAGCAACGATGCTGCCCCCAAGCCGACATACAATTTCACAGGCTCGGTGACGGCCTCCACTCCGCAAGCGGGAGCCTTTAACTTCTCGGCGAACACGTCGGCACCGAGTTTAGTCGGGGGCAATGTAAGTAGATTGCGTCCAGTAGGATCGCTAACCAACACCACATTAGTTCCCACTCTCTCAAACACTCTCACTCTGAGAAGAGTCGCTGGAGTGATCGATAGGAGCTCCGAGCACGATGCGATGATCCGTAATCCGTAATTCACTCTCATCCAAACGCCAATTTTCGATTGTTTACGGTTGTTGTAGTCCATTGGTGGTCGTTCAAGTTCTTTATATATCTTATATATTATAATTTTTTTTTGATTTCCGTACTGCATGCCAATGTTATAGCGATAGCCAAACAATCGATCGATCCTTCGAATATATACATATACCTTTATATATATATTATCGATTACATTTACCCTAGTTTTGTACTCGTAATATCGTATCCTTTTATTTACTTTTTATATATTTTATATTTATTTGTAATTTTCTTCTTTTTATCTTTTTCCCACACACAACTGTTGATGTGCCTCTTTGAAACCGATCCCCTAAAAAACCAACTTCCAACAACCCAACCCAACTCAAAACCAACACCAACACCTAAAATATAATCCCTATAATATGCGCGACTTTCGTATATCTGTACTGTGTAATCCCCTATGTACTGAATCCTTGTGGGCACGGGCACGAACCAACTATACTACCAACATCTCCACCACATTCCTACCACAATTCTCGGTTATCGAACCAACCAACCAACCAACCAACCCAAATGGCATTTGCGATTCCCGATCTGGTTCTGGTTCTGGTCCCGAAAAACCGAACAACCGAAAACAATGATATTACAAACCTACCTCTGTGTATGCAGACACCGTCGCGTGTCTTCCAATTCGGTGCTGCTCAAGCGAATCCTCTGCCGGCTGTAGGATTTGGAGCGCTGGGAGCACTGGGAGCGGGTGGTGGAATGGCCACCGCATCCACTTATTCCGGCGGCTCGAATATGTTCAATTTCAATGCCCCCGCAGCGCCGCAAATGCAGATGCAGGTAATGCCAAAATCACGGCCAATATAGCCAAATAATCCAGAGAGTTTGCAGATATACCTTGATTGCTAATCTCTATCCACACAATCTAAATTAGACTTGCCAAACCAAACGATACAGCGGGGGTGTCACAGATTGAGTTACACAATTATTCCAATATTTATTATTTACGTGAAGCATGCTTAGAGTTTTTAATTTGAAATTAAATTAACTCAAATTATGTGCAAGCTATGGATTTCTGTGGCACCCCTCACCTGGTATTAATGTCATTGATACGTCTGTTTAATACGCAACATCATGCTTCTTAGTACATAAACACACCTCTTTAGATATCAGCATGTTATGCTTCTACTCATAACCTTTGGTGTGCTGTTCATTATACATTACTCGTATTACTAGTACTTATTCCATTTAATCAATTTGTAATTAGCTATGCATGTAGTTTGCTCTACCATTAACACCTAGTTAAACCACACACCATACACCATACACCAAACACCACACACCATACACAACCCCACCGAGAGATATTTTCAGCCATCATCCATTACCATTAGCATTAGCATTAGCCTTAGCATCACCATCCTTGCGCTTCATTCAGCACTCGATCCAGTCTTTTTTTGTTTTGTAAATAACCGAACCGAACAACCTCCCTCCAGGGACATTGTGAACCGTCGCAAAACTCAAAGAGAATCAAGCTTCTGAATTCATTTACAAACCAAACTCATTTGAGCAAAGATATTCAAATTTACCAAGGCAAACAAAACAAAATTCCATTACTTCTTTACAGTCAACGCCGAATGCCAACGCACCGTTCCAATTTGGCGCCGGTCCCCCAGCGCCAGCCAATATATTTGCGTAAGTATACGAAAAGCATATGACCACCAAATAATCCCACAGAGCGAGGAGAGATCTGAACGAAAGCGATCGAGAAGGGAGGGGATTCATTGGGTTCTCCCGTTTTGAATTGGCCAATTGTCTGTGACAAAAATATTTGTCATCGCCCCCCCAAACACAAACCAAACACACACCGAACTTACACAGCAGCATTATTAACCATTTTTAGTTGCATCCACAATCTTAACTCTTAAGGCATTTGTTGTGTTTCTGTTCCGTTCTGTTTGTTCGTCTTTGTTTGTTTAAGAAAACTAAGTAAGCAAATCTAAGAGCTTCCCTCCAAGAGCTACGAACTAAATATTTGTTGTAAGAGATATATCCCAGATATATTCCAGATGTATGAAAACAAAACAACCCACAATGTGTAGCTCCGAGGCCTTGAAGACTTGTTTACTCTCCTGGGCCAGCCCAGAATATATGTTTTTCCTCTGTGTGTCTCACCCTGCGCCCCTCATTTCGTTGTCATAATGTTTGTTACCCAAAAGATATATACATTGGTAACCAAATATATATATTTGTACCCAACGATATTATTGGCCACTGAAAACTCTCGCTACGCAGCTGCCGCCCGTTAAGATGTCGGATGTATCTCCTCGCAACTCGTTGAATCCGGTTACTAACTCTCGTTTCATTCACAGCTTCAACCCGCCTGCCGCAGGGAACACGGCTCAGAATTCGCATATGGCGCGTCGCAAGAATCGCGCTCCGAATCGCCGCCTTCCGCCCCGGTAGAAATGGCAGCGCAATCGGCCGCCCAGATAGCAACTCCAACTACATGTGCTACGGCGGCCGTTAGACTAGGGGCAGGGGGGAGAGTTGGAGAGCAAACTATAAGCAACGAGAATAAACACGAACTGAACAAGGATCTGAAGGCGGGGACCAGGACGTTGGTCCAGCGACGTAGTCGAAGGCTTAACGAGCGCAAGCAGCTGCTCCAATTGGAGCTGGATCAGTTGATGCAGCGGCGTCAACAGCGTCTTGGGAAGTATCGCTTCGTTAGAGAAGGAGGAGGCGGAGGAGCACCACCTCCACCAAGAGCCGGACAAGAGTCCAAGGAGGGGGAGGAGGGATCATCTTCTGTAGCATCAGCAGCAGCAACTGCAGCAGCAGTATTTAGGCCCAGGCGGGCTGCTGTGCGCCTGAAACTCCACAGACGCCAACACCAGAACAGTCAGATGAACCAGAACGGGCAGCCGAACCGGGAAGCAGCAGGACACATCATGAGCAGTCGCTACAAACTGGTTCGACGCAGAAGCGGCAGCGGAGCTAGGACTGATTAGGCAACAACCAAGTAACAAACAACCAGAATCCCGAGAACCCTGCATACAGATCTTTTGTTGGTTGAGCAGAAATAGTTTGGAAATGGCAACGAAAGAAATGGAGCAGATGGAGAGGGAGATCCTTGGTGGTAGAATACCTCTAGATCGGAGACGCCCTTTTTTCGCATAAGTTTAGATTAAAAACAAAGCATAAGATACATATTTTTGTTGGTTCTACACGTAAGTCTGGAGGCGGAGCAGGATTCGAAGCCGCAGCGAGAGGATTAGAATGAATGAGGCGACGGCGGGTTGAGCAGCTCCAGACCGTGTCTATATTTAATACGAATATATTTTTTTTTATATAATTTGTTGATTTATAACCTATATATATGTATATGTATATAGTTAATATAA